>JAVQJG010043607.1:0-15196 GCA_036024015.1 Craterocephalus amniculus | reverse complement strand
CAGAACTTAACCTGGTCCGGACCAGGTTAGGCGTCCAGCATAAGTTACCGGGGTGATATACCCCGATCAGAAGTGAACCAGCATCGTAGGACGGAAAACCCCGGGTTGAACCTAAAGTTACCTCGAGAAGAGAAAATCCGGCTTCGTAGTACAGGCCCCTGGCCTGTTTATTGTTTATTGTTATTTATGTAGATATTCCATCTATATTTTACTTGTAGTATTTTTCTATTTTATTTAGCTTATATTACCGTTTTAATATAATTCTACTATCGCTTTTCTTTTATGGCCAAACCGGGACCTCAGTACTAATTTCGTACTACAAACGTAAATGTGAGCTGTTATGACAATAAAGTTCCTTGATTCCTTGATTTCTTGAAACTTAAAGTGGTGGAAAAAAGTTTTTCGACACCCCATGCATTTAGTAAAAAATCAAATCCATTCCAATTCATTTTCTCTTAGCACATATAAAACAAGGACATTGTACCAAACCGCTGTATGATATAAGCAATAGATGGACTAGAATGCATACAAAAGAATTAGGAAATAATAAAACAATAACAACAAATTCAAAATAGTTAATTAAGAATCACTCTTAGGTCTTCAAATGTAGTTTCTTTTTTACAGCTACAGCAAAAAAATCAACAAAACATGAAAAAAGCCTTTAAAATTCTTTATTTGAAAATAGTTGTGATTGTGTACATTTCTAAGGGTGTCTGAAAACTTTTTCCCACCAGCAGGCAGTAACGGCTGTTATTTTTCAGTCACAGCCATTCCCTCTTTCCTCCAGCAGGGGGCAGCATTGACGAGGCCTGAGGAAGAGCTGGATCGTCTCACCAAGAAGTTGGTGTACGACATGAACCACCCCCCTGCAGAGGATTATTTCGGTGTGGCAGCATAACGAGCAGTCTGGCTTCAAAAACGTGGAAACCTCTTTTTCTCTTTTTTGTTTGTAACCTCTCTGTTTCTGCGTTCAGGTCGCTGCGCCCGCTGCGGGGACAACGTTGTGGGTGACGGCAGCGGATGCATCGCCATGGAGCAGGTCTTCCATGTGGAGTGTTTCACGTGCATCACCTGCCATGCGCGTCTGCGGGGGCAACCGTTTTACGCCCTGGACAAGAAGAGTTACTGTGAGAGCTGTTACATTGTAAGTGTGCAGTTTCTGTCATCACATGATAGTTTTTATTGCAAGCATCTCGACTTCCTGTGAATAGGGATTTCAGTCTAATTGTTTTCATTTTTACTTCAAATAACTTAACAGTAATATAGATTTGTTGTTTTTGCTTTCAGAGTACGTTGGAGCGCTGTTCTAAGTGCTCTAAGCCGATTCTGGACCGCATTCTGCGGGCCATGGGAAAAGCCTACCATCCTCGCTGTTTCACATGCGTGGTGTGTAACTGCTGCTTGGACGGGGTGCCCTTCACCGTGGACGCCACGTCTCAGATACACTGCATAGAGGACTTCCATCGGTACGTACGCAGCCGGCGGTCATGCACAGGCAGCAGTGTTCACATCTCTACAGACTGTGAGCTTTTATGCTGTTTCTGTAGGAAATATGCGCCTCGCTGCTCGGTGTGCGGCGAGCCCATCATGCCTGAACCGGGGCAGGAGGAGACCGTCAGGATCGTGGCTCTGGACCGCAGCTTCCATGTCAATTGTTACGTTTGTGAGGTGAGTTGGACACAGTTTGTTGTGTGAAAGTTGACTTTTTAAATGAAAAATCACTTTACACTGACAAAACATCGATGGTGGGAAATGATAAACGTTTAAATAGGGATGTCATGATTATTTATTTTCACGATTAATTATGATTAATCATCACTTAATAATTGTTTGTTTGTCATCACTGAAATCCTAAAACTCAAATTTTTTTCATCTTTTCATATTCATTCATATATTACTGCAGCTTTTTTTTTTTTTATTGTTACCAAAGAAGGGGGGATTTTTACTCATTTCAATGGGAATTTGACATTAACATTAACACAAATAAAACTGAACAGAAAAAGGATTTTTCATGTTACTTGATACATTTCCAGTGTTATGAAATTAAAACATAATAATCGTGATAATCGTAAAATTGTGATTATTTCTTAAACAATAATCATACCTAGAAAATCTATAATCGTGACATCCCTACTGTCAAACTGAGCTGAAGTGACTGAAGTGTGTGTGTTCATCAGGAATGTGGACTCCTGCTGTCCTCCGAAGGCGAAGGTCGGGGCTGTTACCCGCTTGACGGCCACATCTTGTGTAAGAGCTGCAGCGCTCGCCGGATCCAGGACCTCTCAGCCAAAATCTCCACCGACTGCTAACAAATCTGCTCCGACTTCATATTACACGACTTTTCACTCTCAGACATCCACCGGGTCATTATGTCGACAATACAAAATGCCCTGGATTGTTTTTGTTTCTCTTTTGTTGATCTGAACATACATGATGACGATTTTTACCACGGTTCCCATCTGCAGCTCTAAATGACTTAGTTACCTGTACAAGAAAAGCGTTACAATCAGCAGGTTTTTTCCTTCTCTCAGTAGTTCCCACTTTCTGTTCCTCACCTTTTTTGTTAGTTTTTTATTCTTGGTACATTGGTAATTGCGTTAAGATCAGTGTTAGTACGACGGTGGCCTGACCTGCAGGCAGCTTGGGCTCCTCTCCCCATCTATCAAAGCGGTACTGCTCCCATCTCACCTTGCACATCAACATCAAGAGGACATAGTTTAGAGGAAGATCACAGTTTCTTCTGGACATAGACATAATTATAAAACATGCGACATGTTTTAAACACTGTCAATCAAAGAGCTAAACTGCCTCTCAACACGATTAAAAGCACAGAACAGCAGACTGTGACTGTACATAGCGCACTGGTCTGGGAACTGCTCCTGGTTGTTTCGGAAAGCATTTAGCCTTTAGAGCTGCGACATTTGCAGTGAATTAGCCTCATAGAACAAGAAATGTAGACGAAAGGAATGTGTAGTTAACTCGACAACCAATATATTTTTCCCTCTATTTTAGATTTTATTAAACTCTAGGACAATATTTGCGTGGACGGATTGTCTTTCCGTTACCCTATCGTGTCATTTACAGTAGTTGATGAGTGGAAGCTTGTAGCAGGATTTTCCCCTTCGCTAAATGTCTGTAAAAAACAATCTTTGGTTTTGTTTGATTTTCGCCATTGTGGTTGAAACTTGACTGTTACATTAATGACGGTGCAATGAAGACAAACGCTTCTGTCTAAAAGAAAACAGGGCGGGGGTCACTTCTGTAATAGTCTCATGTAAAGAGTTTGCTCGTGTGCCATCTAAAGAAAAAAGCCAACCCCGCTCCATGCGATATTTTTGTGACTTATCTAGTTTAAAGGGTTATGGCTTTCGCAGACTGGCTCATTTGTTATGAATGTTTAATTAAAGGTGATAATTTGTATTTCTGTCAAAATCTCAACTTAGTTTTGGAAGCGAACTCTTACTTGGGAAGTAGATTTTGATCGTTCTTGCACTCGTATGGGCAGAGTTGTCATACTCTGAGACTTTGGAGCGACAGTATTTGTTATAATTATGTTTAACTTCTGTTTTCCCGTCCGCATTTTTGTACGTGTTACACTTAAAGGGCTACGGATTTGAAAGCCTTACCTCAAGGATGTCATTAATTATCATGATGATCCGGTTTAAAAACCGGATCAACTGTGAATTCAGCGTTTTTTTTGCTTTTTTTTTTAAGCGGGGGTTGTTTTGATCACACTAAAATGGCTCAGAAATGTAATTTCTTGTTAATTTATCTCCTGAATCTTCACTGTATTTGCATTAATCTGCTTTTTGTCATCAAGGTACACATTTCACAATTGCTCAGCTGTATTTTAAATTCTTAAATCATGCCATCGCTCATGTGTTTGGATCGGATCATTTTGTGTCTGTTACGTTTATCTATTTATCGTCCTTACTGTGTTTTCATTTGAGTATTTTCAATTGGACTTGTAGATTAAAGTTGTCCGCGCTGCAGCACACATTGGAGTTCACTCTGAGGATGTTTGTACTGAATGATCGTATCGTTGAAGCACAAACATCAGTTAAATGAATGTCAGCACATGTGGGCACACAATTGTAGTCATGTATTTGATTATTAAAATTTCAGCAAGTAAAGAATTGTGTTGGTTGATTTTTATACAAACTTGCTTTTTTTCCAGGACACACAAATATAACTTAACATATTCTTGTAAAATTGACTATATTATTTAAATATCTTGCATATTTAACTGAAAATATTATGAAAAAGCCTTGCAAACGTCTTTAAATCAGAATTTTATTTTAGATACCGCCTACATCCCTGCCGAACTGAAAAAAAAAACACAACCTCACCATTGTTTACAACTGGATAAACATCTGTATATTCATATTGCAATACGTGCTCCAGTTATTACAGAGAGGACAAACGTGGGTTCATCACCGCCTGAACAGTCCGACTTCTCTGGCGTTAACACGAGGTGAACGTCTTCCAGAAGAAGCTGCGGCATCCCGCTTTGCGCTCCCTTTGTGAGAAGCGAATGTGTCGTCTGGCCAGCCGCTCCCTGCCTCCCAAATCCTCGTCCTCCAGCTCCTGGAGCATCTCTGCCCCTCTCGACGCCATCAGCTCAGACACAAACTGCAGTAAGAGCAAGCGAATTAGATCCTAAAGCAGAACAGAAACAGGGTGGAGTAGCAAAACTACCGACTACCTGATATTTCAAGTTTTCTGGGAAAGAAAGAAAAAGGAAAAATCTGGTGAAAGCACCAGAAATGTTGGAGTAACTGAGCTCACCTTGTCACTCGTGAGGTCTGCTTGTAGTGTTTCTGTCAGCTGGTCACTTTGTGGCGCCCCACTGACCCGCACCAGCAGTACAGACGAACATAAAACCACCAGAAACACCTGAGAGCAAAGCATCTTCACTACAAACTGCAATCAGCGCAGCCCCGCTCGTATTTTCCCTTCTTCTTGCACCCGATGTTCAGGTGCTGTAAAAGTCCCAAAACTCAACAAAGCCCAACTTATCTGTGGCTGCTGGAGGAGCCAGATGTTATCACTGTCAAACCAAGAAGGGCTTAGCCAATAAATAGGCTTTCTTCATCTTCAAACCCTCCTCATCTTCAAGTAAACAAGAGGATGTGATTGGTGGAGGAGGTGGCTTGTGCTGTCTCTGGACAGAAAAAGGTCCTTATCAGCCATGATGGCACCGAGCAAGCAACTCCAAAACAAAACTACCAGATTTGGTCTTTTGGGTTGATTTGTGCATATAATGCAACTGCAATCTAAAATATGAGACATAAAAAACAAAAATGAAGTCAAACTTAATGGCTTTACTTATGTCTGTCAAAATAAGCCCCATTAGACTTGTAGTGGTGTAATTACAACGTGAGAACGGCATGCAGAGCGGTGTTAATGACACAATGTGACTATAATGCTAACGTGGCTGCTGACCAGTCTAACAGCCCCCCACCCTTCATGCCATCACTTAAAGTCAGCAGAAAGAAAAGACACCTAACTAAATGTCAGACTGCACACACACTTGATCTGCTCCTTTTTTTTACACCCTAGTTTTCTGCCAATTAAAAAGCCAATAAAAGAAAAGTTGCACAGTTAAGTCTGAGGCCTGATTATCCAGACATGCAGTCAGACAAGTGGACACTTCTTACATATTATTGTGAATATTACAATAACTGGTTGGAGTTTGGATCAGGGATGAGCTTCATACGTGTGTCATAGATCAGATAATGTAACATCAACATCTGGACCCCACCTCACATTCACCTTCTGAAGACATTTGCATCTGTCACATTGAACAGAAGAGAGCTCATCAGACTCAATGGGACCACTTACTATTCATTTGAGTCTACAGATAAAAGATAAAAACTCAAGTTGCATTATAAAGGCATTGAATTTTGACAAGGATGAAGGAATTCAGATGTTTCTTCTCTTACTAAACTTTTGACACTTAAAATGCTCTTCATTGGAATACAGTAATAGTTAGGTAATGAAAAAGCTATTTTAGCGTTCCCATTTTTTAAAAATCCAGTTTTAATGTACACCTTGCAGGGTTCACATTTAATAACTAACCTAGAAACAACCTAAAATTGCTGTTAATTAAAACTAAGTTGAACTTGCATCTATTTCACTGATAAGTGATCTCCCCTCAACTCACACCAAAGCATATAATTTTACTTTAAACCTTGTGTTAATTTTCTGTCAAAGTGTATTTTAAAGAAGTCTATCTGAAAAAAATCTACTGACAATAATGTAAAGTGTAGCTGAAGTTACTAACCAGCCATATTAATAGTAGGTTTGCATAACTGCACTAATTAGAGCAAAGTAAAGTTTTCATGTCTCATTCTTTAAAGAGACAATGACCTTTCCTGTGACTATATTTTTCCTGCCTTCTCCACAGGACTCTGGCTAATTATTCAGATTACTCAGACCTTAATCATGACACAACTTGACTTTAAGTATTTTTCTCTGTGGCTGAAGATGAGGTGGAGCAGGCATCCAGCTGTGCTGCTGTGGACAAAGGAGAGAAAAGCAGCACTGTCTGTCTCCAAACTTGCTGCTCCATAATGTGAAGTGCTGTCAACGTGTCTGCAGGTTGTCGGAAAGAATAATAATATTTTTCTTGCTAATTAGTCTATAATCTCTACTGCTGAGTTGTTATATATGATTTTTTTTTAACTTTCCTGTTGCTGTGACTTCGAAGCTGGTTAGTCGGAGACCTTAAGTGTATGAATCACAAGTAAGGACAACTTTTCAGAATCTGAGTATAATGTACCATTCTCTATCAAGAATAGACGGTCAGATAGTTGGTTAAAATAATTTATCATTTGTTTTGTCAAGACTTGAATGAGCTCAACAGACATTAAATTTATTTAGCTTTTTAAAAAATGTTGCAATACTGTTTCTGAAATAATCAAGTATGTAAGTTAATGAAAAATAAAGAATAATAAATAATACTTTTTAAAAAGTGTCTTTTTCCAGCCACACTTGTTTTTTGAAAAAATCTATTTAATCATGAAGCCTTTGTTTTGAAATTTAAAACATTTGTGTTAGTGCTGCCATGTTGGTCAGTAGAGAGGGGGTTTCACAGATCAGTTCGTTCAATAACGATTTTTAAACACCAAAACAATCATTGAAATAATATTAAAACTAAGAACCTTCACTGTGTCAAAACATTACATAAAGCAAAGTGCCTGCATAATCCCATATCTCCCATCAACATGTCTGTAGCAACATATATGTATAAATGTCCAGAGTTTTAAACTGAAGGATGCTAGAAAGGGGCTGAACCTTGATCTTTAAAAATTAAAATTAAAAATTGGTATCCATGTTGCCTTCCGGTGCCAAAGCCTGTTGCATATAATTGGCTACTTATATCTTCCTTTTAAAATAATTTTAAATTCATATTTTGAATAGAAATGATTTGTATTGATTTGCCGTTTTATCCTTTCCCTTTCAAAGAAAGCATCCGTAAGTGTTTTCCAGAGCGATTGATCTCACGCCTGTTCACACCTGTCAGCTCTTTGTCTGTGACATATCTCCCTTTTGCCACTAGGTGTCACTGTAAGACTGCTCTTTCATCTTAAATACTTCAGCAACTTCGCTTTTTACCTCAAATATAGAATTTGAAATAAATATTTAACATAAATATTATTTTTTCTCTTTTTTGTGTGATTCAGTCAATTGTAGTTTTTGTACGCCTACATCTTGCAAAAACAAGAAAAAACAAAATGTTAGCGAAAAAAGCGTTGATTTTCAAACGGTCAATAAACACAGAAGAAGAGAGACATGCTAACATGCTAATTAACGAAGTGTGCACAAGGTAAACACGATAACTTTCACATTGAGGTCTAAATAACTGTGCAATGAAGCTGGAAATGGTAACTTCTCAAACTTTGTGTGGGTAAGTTTAAAGTAAAAGGCCAGAGGCTGTTTTATTGATGCTTGTTGAAGTTACAGATATAGTGCGCTTGTTGCAGTTTCTTGTTACTCCTGGCCCTACCTGTCAGTGCTTCCCGTCAATTACCGACAGGTAAGACCCTGTTGTTTATTGACGGTGTGCTATTAAACTTAAATTTCCCCACACAGAAATGAGAAGAGACAGGGTACTGTGTGCTACACATACTCATTAAACACTCACAGACTAATCCCATTTTAAGTGAGTCACTGTTTTTTCTTCTCTTGTTGTTGTAAAATACATCTTGTGTGCTCAAAATCAGTCATATAAGGGAAATAAATGTTAATTGTTGCATTGGGCATGTCTATAAAAACAAAAATGAATAAATACATAAATAGATTAAACTCACTATCTGGCATTTAGTATTCTGGCTGCTTGAACTATCCCAGTGTTTGATCCCAGTGATTTCTGTTGTTAAACTGAACCGACATTGCCCTTCATTTGGTCTGTGAGTAATCAATGAGAAAAAGTACTGTTTGCTACAGTGACTGGATATATTGAATAAAAACTGTATGTGTATGGGTAAATGGCATCTGAGGTTGTAACTGAGGTTGGTGGAGGACAGAGGGTGTTGGGCTGTCAATCACAGCACTTGTGTAGCATTTCTAACATCATGTGAGATGCTAGTTGATGTTCGTTTATGAGGACATTTGCCCAACTCTGCCTCTGATTAAATCACTCCTGCCTCATTTAAAGTTAACCAGTTTAACCAGTGAAGAAAGTAAGAACTAGCCAGTTAGAGGCAGAGTAGGCTGGGTCTTGGCTTCACTATCCCTGAGGGAAAAAAATGGAAATTTAGATTGGCTGATATATAAAAGTATGCTGCATTACAGGGGTTTAGAGGTGGGTATACTCAATGCTGACTAAACGATAAGTGGGTATACTCTGGACTACACCGCTGTTTGCTGTAAACTGATGACACACCTCTTTTTTTTTAAGGAGCATTTCAGACCAAATGCCTTGAACGTCACTTCTGGCTTTCCGTCAACTCCAGCTTACTTGGCCAGATGATCCGATTTGATTTTGAAGGTGCGTATATCATTTTTGTATTGACTCAAAAAACAAAGGTTACCAGTAATCCAACTGGGTATTGTAAGGAAAAATATTGTTTACACACAGAGGATGTAATGGTTACATATAACCTCCCTTTTTTATCACCAGACCAGTATGGACTCCACCTTCTGTCTCCGAAGGAGGCCACGCTCTGTGGCTACACCGTCCTAAAAACGGATGCTGGAGAGCTGGTGTTTCGTGCTTCCTTCCTGGCCTGCCACGTAAACAGTCGGGTAGAGGCAGCAAAATGTGCTGCTTCTCCATGTGTCCATCATGTAAAACTCCTCATGCTTTGTTTCTTTCCTCTGCAGACAGGCACCGACTATCATCTGCGTGTTTGGCTTGTACATGTGCAGGTGGATGGAAAGGTGGCAGCGCACCCCTTCCAGCTCCACTGCTCACTTCAGGAGATGTGGCACTCCAGAGAGATTACCTGTGAAGAAAACTACATGGAGGTATTACCAGCCTGTCTCCCAGTTTCACACCAGTGCTTCAGTTATAATCTGTTAAAAGTAAAACCTTTGTGATCAAGATGGAAAACATGACTTGAATGAACTGAATTTGTGGGATGTGTGAGGTTATGGTCATTTATTAAACTTTATATTCTTCCTTTGTAGGTGTCCCTTCCATTGTCTATACTCCCCATTGACTCTCAATACAAGAACAATGTAAGCGAATGGCACATTTATGAATTAACTCATTTTTTAACCATCCCCAGAGATTAGTATTAAGGCAGCTCTGGTCATTGAACAGGGAACGGCTGAGGCCGACATGGCCGTCATGTTCCACAGAGCAAACCAGCCGGCAAAGGAAGCTGTGGTCCTGTCCCTGAAGAAGGCTGCTGCTCTGGGCTACCATGTTTCCCTGCACATGTCACGGCTCACGCTTCGCTGTCCCTACTCATCCCCCTTGTCAAACTCCATCAAGGTGCTTTTTGTGTCTCACTGGAACTCAGATCTGCTTTGTTCACTTTTGCAACTGTTTTAGCATTTCATAGCTGCTCTTTGTGTCTTCGTTCTAGGACAAGGGAGGGGATTTAGAGATTGTAAAATCCTCTATCCTGTACAAATTTCGGGGCGATACCCTGGCTGTTGACTGCTCTATCGCCTGCGCTCTGAGTTTGTACAGTTAATCAGTATCAAATCATTCCTGCATTGCAACTTAGCCAAAGTCCCAGTATGTGTGGTCTAAACTCTCTCCTCCGACTTTGTTTCCTTTTCCCTGATCTCCATCAGACGAGGCCACAGCACATGGCTCTGACCTGCTGTGGACCTTCCCTCGTGTTCTCTCCCCGCTAGTTCACATGCATTTCAGGGACAGAGGTGTGAGGGTTGGGGTGAACGGTCAGGCTTTGAGTGACTCTGACATTAAAGAGAGGCGGTACAAGATCGACCTGCAGGAGGGGAGAGTTGAGGTCAGGATTCCTATCGGAGCGCAGGGAGGAAACACAAAGGTACACAAACAAGAGGACAGTAGTTTCCAGCATGGTGACCAGTTTTTATAATAAGATTCATCTTTCTTTCCATGTGCTGTATTTCTTCCAGGGCAGTGTTGTGAGGGGCCAATATAGTCAGTGGATGTCGGTGGATCTGTTCTTCATGAGTCAGTGGGAGGATCAGCGGTGGCCGCTCACGCAGCATCGCTCATTCAGGCGCCTTAAGACTCCTCCCATCCCACAGAGCCTGGTCCTGACGAACAGTGAGGCTTTCTAGGTCCATCTAATTATGGGTAGTAAAGTGATAGAAAATGAAAAATCAATTTAAATTAAAAAAAATGTTAATATAATTTTTTTAGGATTACATTCTGAAAATGTTTTAATTGCAATCAGCTTTTTCTTGCTACTCACCATGTATCTGAAACAAACTTGGAAAATAAGAATTGAATGCAAATTTTAGCATCCATTTTACAGCAATGAGTAGGCTAATGTTTAGTTGCAAAACAAATCCTTTGCAGTCCTTTTATTTGTTCACCAGTATTGTAAATCTTTCTCTAACTTTGTAGATAAAGTCTCTTCCAAGGAGTTGTTTTCAGTCAGCTTGGGCTCCTTCACTCCAGACGTGCGGCTGCAGAAGGTGACGGTAGACGGCGGCGGTGACCTTTTAACCTGGACTCCGAACCAGAATGAAACAGACTTTGTGGTGTCTAAGCTCTCCCACTCCAATGGGAGTTGCTTCTTCCAGCTCAGCTTTTCATTGACACACCCGAAAATAATCCCAGAGGTGAGAACAACATACTTAGAGCAGCTTTAATCAGGTGCTCATCGTTCTGAATGTCTGATGGAAGTAGTGTTATTTCAGCACATAGGTGATGGCTACAAGACCTACAGCTTTGCTCTCATCTTCACTCTCTCCATCTCACCCAGTGGAGACGTGTTTTACCACCACAGCACTGTAGAGCATAGAGCTGAATATGAAGGTAAATGATCTCATTATAAGTTACTTACAGGCTACAGGTTTGCATGTTTCCCATCTACCTTCTTAAATCCTACATTAACAATCACAGATGATAATATCTGGAGGATGCAGTCCAATCATGATCCATTCAATCTTTTTACTCTCATCCAATTATAATCTAATTAAATCAATTCATCATAATCTCCATTAGTTCAATTTATTATAGTTCATACAGGTTGGCCCAGCTATGCAAAACAACAGAACAATCTTTTTTTAATCAATCTCTCATCCCGAGGACGCATGCAGCAGTAGTGTATACATCCCTTTTAATGCGAAGGAACCTCCAGTAGAGCCAGACTCACAAAGGGTGGTCATCTGCCTTAATTGGTGTGGGGTTGATAGGACAGGGGAAGACAGGGATTAATGAGCACCATAACTGTAAGCCAGTTGCACCTGCTAAGAAGGAAAAAATAAGAATTTAAGAAACAAACTTTAACTAATTTGGTGGCAAAAGCCTGTCAGGTCTAATCCTAACTATAAGCTTTATCAACACTGAACATTTTAAATCATATCAAACCCAGATTAGGAGCTGATTGCTAAAAGCCTTTCCTCCCATCCTCCCTTTTTAAGACTATTATCCCTGTTTAAGACTCTTTAAGTTTGTTTATCTTATATCTGGTTGTGTGTTTATTCTGAAGCATCTGTATGAGGGATGAGGTGTACAGATGTTATCAGATTTCTTTTAGTTTCAGATTTTACCCATTTTAAAACCTTATTGAAATAAAGACTCATGCTATTTAAAGAGGCCTTTTTGATTTTTGTCAGCTTGTGTTGCCATCATGAAGTCAATGTGATGGAAATATGTTTTAGAAATGCTTAGAAATGTTGCTGTAATGCTTCGTGTTTGCACTTCTTTTTTACCTTAAGTATTCAGCCCTCCTATGAGCTGAAGTTAAAAAATGTTGCAGTTAGATTTTGTTGTGCGGATAAAGATGTTAAAATGATTCCAGATTTAACAAACTGGAATATAACATGAACATTAACTACTTGTTTTCCCAATGTGGTGCAGATCAAGGCTCCCCGAGGCTGGAGGGGAAGTGCACAGAAAGCAGCCTATTGGTGCTGCTGTACCACGGGACCCAGTCTAAGCTGCAGTGGGAGCTCTTCCTCGGAGCCCACAGGCTAGACTGGGATCTTGTGAAGATGGGGGGATTGCAAGTGGAGGCAGAGGAAGACTACCTGACTGTGAGGATCCCCTTCAACAGTCCTGGATTAATATATGAGGTGATGGCTACTTCATATAGTGGGAAATACATTCTCCGAGGATTCTTTACATGTTTCTGAAATCTTTTTAATGAAATCTGAAATCTTCTTCTCCTGTTTGTCCCTGTTTACAATGAAATTCACTTTCACTTTCACCATCACATTAATCATTATGAACATTTTTTCTTTGTGTTTTTGGATGATGTAGAGGTTGTCGTTGCGGGGTCTTGTTGCTGGAGTCAATGCAACTATTTTGGATGCAGAGTCCCTTAAGGAGTATGACAGTCTTGTCCATAGATGCACCTTTCCTGCCAGAGAACTTCTAGGTATGAGGGGTTGGCTCCAGTGAAAGCAAGAAAACTCTGCATTTATGCCTGTTGCGCCTTTGTTCGGCATGTTGTGTCTGCTGTAGACTGCAACAGCTTAACACTCAGTGTATCTCATGTAGTTTGTTTGCCAGAGGGACGGATGGTCACGATTGTTGACACCACACACACCATCCCACCTGTCCAGCCCAATCGAACCACTTTACTGGACCCTCACTGTGTTCCATTAGAGACGGACAGTGCCAGAGCCCTCTTCAGCTTCAGCCTCAACGCCTGTGGCACAACTGTGACTGTGAGAGGCTTTTTTTACTCTTGTGTTTTTCTGTGTTTTTTTTTGCCTTTGAACTAATTTGCTCATATCTTAGTAGACTGAAGGAAATTTTCTGGTTTATGACAACCAGATTAGCTACAGTCGTGACTTCCTGCCTCTGGGTGAGCCTCTCATACACAGAGATGCTCCGTACAGGTGAGTAACAATCACTAAGCTGAATTTGTTATAAGCCATGTTAAATTAGTGTAACAAGTCTTGTCTGTTGTAGGCTGACGATCCAGTGCCGCTACCCAGCAAACACTTCAATTACTTCTGCTGTCCAGCATAGTTTGCTTGATGTCATCCCTGAACATTTCACCCATCAGTCAAGCAAGCATGTAGAAAAAGCTGTCAACATAAATGTGACTGTATAAAAGTTGAATTTTAATTAAAGTTTGATCAGTTTTTGATTTGTGTTTGATTTGTGTATGAAAATTCTTCCTTTTTAGGTTACAGAAAATGGAGTGAATTTCAATGGAAAATGCATTTTCTTCCCAGTAATGCTACTTTGAAACTCAGAAACCACCTGCTCCCTCTAAGATATCCCCTTAAGCTCTTTATGCAGATATATAGTTTTGTAGATTAACAGTCTTTGGCTGTTTATTACAGAAGTTATGTGTTTGAGACATATTAAAACATGAATCTGTTGGCAATATACCTTTTTACAAGTTATGTGCTTAAAATTTAACTTAAACAATTGTTGGGTTACTGTACGAGTTTATGTCGATTGTATTTATGTTATTCAAGTCAATAACTTGATATTCATAAATGTTCTTTGTTTTGAAGAAAATGTTTGGATTTTTGCTATCCACCATGATATGCCAGATGATGGATAGCAGTTATGACAAATATTAAGTTGGTAAAGTAATCTGTATTTCAGCAGACTGGACTTTTAAATAAGTGAACTTTATGTGACAAATATGTTTCAGATGATGTGTATTAGCTTAAATCTATAGAAATTCATAAAACGTTTTTATGTACTTTTTGCATGAGATTATTCTGGGTATGAATGATGAAATAAAGTTGTTTTGCACTTACAACGCATGATTAAAGGATTATTATATTATATCTGACTAAAGAGCATGGTGGGAAAACAATCAGCTCACCTTGAACAAAAACTGAGATGACTGTTTATTTCAAGGGCAACAGGAAAAGCACTTATATTCTGCAAGAAGAGGTGGAGGAATACAATACCTTGGAGCTCAATATGACAACAGACTACACTAGAAATGCAGCACAGAAGCATCTGGGACTGGAAGAAAAGACAGCAGAGTATACTTGTTGTGAAACCAGAGAACCTGCAAAGCAATCTTCTATAAGTCTTACAGAATGTGCAATCTGTTATGTAGCCATCTGCTGGACCCACAGTGTCAGAGCAAGAACAGAGCAAGAAGGAAACTGGTTGTTCCTCCAGTTTGAGGAATGACCTCAAAGTTGTAAATTTATAATATAAACATTAAACATTAAAGTGATACAAATAACACCCTGTTGGAATATAACAAATTGTGAAAATGAAAAATGAATTAAAAATTCAAGTGTTTCATTAAACTTTTATAAGGACAAATGAAATAAATGATGCTCATCTGTTGTTCAACTTGGTATTAGTTTGAGTCCTTGGTGTTATGCATGTTGGTGCGTCCATGTCTGAAAAATGATTAGCAGCATCTGTCACGAGTCAGTCTGACTTGATTCTTAATGAGCTGCACCTGTGGATGTATCTACTGGTTGGTTGGTTGGTGAGGGAAAGGGGTCATAAAATCTTCTGTTAAGAAAGTATTGCAAGCTTTGAGTTTGGGTGGAAACACGTGGTTTTCTCCAGCTTGTGTTGGGTAGTAGGTGTAGTTTGCTAGCAGTTAAGCTAGCTTTAGACACTACCAGCACATCA
>JAVQJG010043602.1:0-10059 GCA_036024015.1 Craterocephalus amniculus | reverse complement strand
AAAATAAAGTTTGCATAATGTCTTATTTAGACATAAAATGATGGGACAATGTGATCCGTATGTTCGGAAAGTTAGGGGGGGGGGACAGCAGTGCATATTAAGTTGGGGGTCGCGACTCGAAAAGGTCGAGAACCACTGCTTTAGTGAACGGGACTTAATGAATTCTATTGTTCTTGTACAATATTTTGTTTTTGACGATGTTTGGAATATATATTTTTTTAATTTTTTCATTTTAAATTTTGGAGGCCAGCGGCAAGCTATAGGTGGCAAACTATTTAGAAGTTGCAACACATACCACGTCTCCCTTCCTGCTGCAGCATCAGCCTGGCTTTACATAGTACATATTGGGTTTTGGCTATATGGTAAACAGTGTTGGGACTAACGCATCATTAAGTTACGTGTTACAGTAACTACGTTAATTTTGTGGGTAACGAATCTGTAAATAATTAGTTTGTCAAAATCAGGAACATGTTTATCATTACTGTGATTTAAACAGGCTTGTTACTCGTTACTTCACGTGCATAACTTAGCACTGCAGTTTCTATGATGGACGTGAAGCGCACATGACGCAGCAACATGCATGTGAATAATGAAAACAACAAGACCTCATGGCAAGGGGCCCGTGTTCTGTTGAACAGTGCAGGAGTCATTGTTGAGCTGCTTGCTTAACATGGAGAACCGTAAGAAAAGCTGGGTGGCGCCGCAAAGGTTACAAATAAAAAGCTGGAAGTCTCTGGAGGTGGAAGCTGCTAAATTCTCAAAGCTGACAGACCTGTTTCATCCTGGGGTAAGTAACGGCTAAGCTACGTTTGGAGACGTCATGTCCAAAGTACTTTTGGAAAAGTACTTTTACATTGAACGTGATGTGACCTTAATACTAGAGATGTGCATTTCAGGCAAAAATGCTATTCAAAAATCGGGCGTAATAAATTTGTGAATTTCAAATATTCGTCATATGGTTTATTTTTAATAAAACGCTCATCTAGGTGGTATGAAAATATGAAAAAGTAAACGACACGTGGGATTTTGATACACTGACACCACAGCATGCAAAATCCTGTCCTGCCATAGAAGAAGTTTTCATAAATGTACAGTTCCTGTGTAGTGAACAGCCCGCCACTGCTCCCGCGCCCTGGCGCAGACGAAGCTTCTCAGAGTGTACTAGCTGGACGAAAAATAACTTTCTTCCTGTCCTTGCGACCTCGAGCTCCCTTCTCGATGAGTGTGAAACATTAAACATTAAACACACGGGATATGAAGTGCGCCGCTGCCACCAATGTGACTGTCTTCCACAAACAGTGAGAATCACCTGACACGTTGCTATGCTGCAACTGTGTGGATGCCACCAGTAACGCAACTTTCTATTCGCCCACTCTTCGAATTTTTAAGATTTAACTGAGAAATGCTGTCCGAGAAATGCTACAACGCAGATTATTTGTCTTTACTTAACTAAAAAAGGAATGATCTATGTAGGTAAATAGCTTAGTTTGGTTTTATTAAAGGAAATTATTCATCCAGAGTGCCTCATTTATGTTAAGAAGAAACTAATTAAAAGCATAAAACCAAGCATTTTTTCATCAAGGGGCGGGGAGGTAAATCCATGAAAGGGGTCTTTGGAGAAAATAGATTGGGAACTAGTGCCTTAGTTCATGATGGTATACAACAAAATAACAAGATAATCCAAATAAATTTAAGTTAATGAACCAGTAGAACATTTCATGGCCTACAATGGTTTCTTCATTACCATCAATAAATCATCCAATAACAGAAGGTTTCAGCTGCCAAGAGTTTCATCAAACTCAGTCTGGTAGCTGAAATGATGCTGATGGATCTCTGAGCCACAGCAGGGAGACCCAGGAGGTCATATGACATGAATTCAGAATTAGTCTCAGTATTAAACAACAGGATTAAGTAATACAGTAGGTAATACTAAAGATCCTCATCATCATGACGCTCCGTGTGGGATCATGTGTGAGCCATATGATCAGATCAGGAAAGAAAACCAAGATAAGCCTTTTGCAGTGCTTTCCACGTGCCAGCTGCAGGCCATAAAGCTGACCACAAAATTGAGTCCAGCCGGCTACTGTATGGCCAGGCTGTGACTCTGCGTGTTGTACGACGTTTGTGCACAATGTGGCATCTGAAGCCAAGATGTTGATTCCATGATCAGGCTTCAACTGTCCTCCCCATCACATTTCCCTTTCATACTTCAGTCTTTCCCCTCGGTCCCATCGGCCAGGGAAGCTCCACGCTGCAGCTTTGCAACTGATAACAGCAACAGATCAAGGGGAGCGGTCCCAACAGGCGCACCGTGCAGGGCATCTCAGAGGCAATATTGCCTTCTGCCTCTCTAAATACACGGCTGGAAACCTCAGTAACCTCAGGCGGATCGTTCAAGCAGGAAGTCAGTCGATTAAAAGTGGATTCGGTCAATAAATACAGGTGGGGAAGGGTGCACGCAGGAATGAGGGGTTACATGTCTATACATTAATCATAAACCAGGCTGTATGGGAGTCATCGACGGCAAGAAGCAGCTTAAGGTTTTCACTGGTAATCCAGTCTTCACTTCAAGCATTCAGTTGGTTAAACCAAACAGACTGGTGTGATTTCATTAGTGTGAAGGGGACAAATGTTCACCGTTCCATTGCACAGCCAGCGGTGTAGACTCTGGATGTGTCATGCTCATGCACAATTTACAACCCCAGAACGAATGCTGGTACAATACTATGTGAACTTGTAGAGCCTA
This sequence comes from Craterocephalus amniculus, assembly GCA_036024015.1. Lineage (NCBI taxonomy): Eukaryota > Metazoa > Chordata > Actinopteri > Atheriniformes > Atherinidae > Craterocephalus > Craterocephalus amniculus. The sequence continues at coordinate 7,313 of JAVQJG010043602.1, read as the reverse complement.
TTCAGTATTTCAGCTGCGCAAATCAAATCAAATCAATGCAAACTTCATTTATATAGCACCATTTTATACATGAAGCATCTCAAAGTGCTTTACACCATAAAATCAAATGTTGGAAATAAAAAAAAGTTCAAAAAGATAAACAGTTTTTACATTTATCATCATACACACAACACACACAGTCACACACGCACACGCACGTACAACAGAACAGAAAATCCTTAAGCTACTTCTCTTTCATAAGAATAAACTGTCTGTCTCTTTAATAATAATAATACTATTAATAATAAATATAATAATAATAATAACACTAATAATATACAATAAGCAGTTTTTGATTAACCTAATATTGCCCTGTTTATGTTCATTGTTTATTTATTCCTGCACATAGAAAAGAAAATCACTCTGGAATTACTTCTTAACTTAGTGTTTCGGATTAATTTAGTTTTTAAGCAGTAAAACAGTAAAACAAAATTCATCCAAAATGGTTCACCTCCTGCAGAATACCTACAGCATTGTAGAAAAAGTAAAGGAAACATTCATGCAGGAAGAGAGGATATAATAAATGTCATTCCCAGCATCAAATATAAAGGCAGCAAAAACTGAGTTAATGAGCAGAGGTTTGAAGTTCATGCTAAATAAAAAGCATGTTTGTCCTGCAGAGCTCTCATACCTGTATCCATCTCAGTGCTGGTTTCTCCTCTCTGGGGGTGAGGCAGTTCGGTCACAATGCTGACACCAGCCGCCATGGCAGGACCTGACAGGTGAGAACAAACATCCTGTAAATGCAGGTAAAGGAAGGAGAAGGAGAAGAAAACAGCCTGCCGGTCAGGCTGACAAAGCAAACAAGGCTTGAACGAAGGTGAGACAGAGCACCGTTGCCTGGCAGGATGACTCTTGGGAAACTGAGCCTCCATGCTCAGGTGTCAGTCCAACCACCAGCAAGTAGGTGTGGTCTAGAAGCTGTGACATCGGTGACACCTGCTAGCTCATGAGCAGGACCTGATCAGTCGGTATGTTGTGATTTGCAGCCACAGATTTGTCAGCTGTAAGTTCTCTGTTTTAGAAGCCGATGTAAAACTGATCAATGGCTCCACCGGCTGCTGTGCAGCTTTTCATGACTTGCACATGTGATTTACAGATTCTGCAAACCCAGCTGGATGACACATCTCACCGAGCGTCAGCTTACCTGGACGGACCAAACGTTTCTCACGTTACTCTGAGCCCTGTGAAGTGTCATGTGACAATCGAGCAGCGGCTACAGGAGTGAAACTCTGCACCTTCACAGCTCTCAGCATCACTATAATGCATGAACAATGCCAGTCGCCGACCTTTACACGCTCACTATTTGTCAAGAAAATGATTCCCTCATCTCAGATTTTTCCTTCCTCTCTGATACGATCGTCCGTGTTACACAATAGAGAGGAAAACTTTACAATGTTTCCTCTACATACATTTAGGCCGTTATTCCTAAATACCAGCTGCCACTCCTTCAAAGGAGGTAAACTGCAGAGAAATATCTTGATTATATGTTTAGAAACTGTGGGAATTGGGCGAAAGCTAGATTTTTGCTCTACCTGCCTACCACGATAACTGTACCTACTTTGATCAGAAACACGGAGCAGGTGGGCTAGGATAAGGTGCTTCTAGTTAAGAAGACCAGTGCATCATCTGTCATACAGACCTGACAGAAAAGTGATTGAAAACAAGTTCAACCATTCGTGGAAGCGATGTGGAGGCACCCCACGTATCAATGACAGCAGTGACTCTACCGAGCACCAAGCTGAAGTGATGTGGGACTCCGCTTCTGTAAAAAAACGGCTGTTCTATTTTTGCTGCTTGTCACACTGAAATTGGAAATTCCCGCAAATTCTATTCGTTATGAAATAGCATTTTATCGTTCTAATATACACCAAAAATCATCCATCTGTTTTTAAAATAGTTAAAACCACACTTCAGTTTATCTCTACTGGTAGGTGGAAAGTGTTAGTGCTCCATTTAAGTCAACACTAATCCACATATATGTGCATTACAGAAGCAACTGCGTAGTGCACACTACCTTCCAGTGCACTTGCATGTTGAGACACACACTATGTATTTATAAATAAATAACTCTTTCTAAACTAAGTGAACACTTTCATTTTGATATGATTGTGATTAAACTAAAATAAATATGTATTTATGAAAGTGATACTTGATTTTTGTATGTAAAAGCCAAATAAGTTACACACTGCCCCTTAAATGAAAATACATGCAGTTTTATGAAAAGTCAGGGAGCGGCAAAGCTTCAAGATTAAATTAAACAGTGTGACAAACAGCTTCTTGTCAGCCATATTTCTTTATTAGCACTCAGTGGAAATGCCTCTCACATCCCACACTCATTAGCAGCATGAAGGATTACTCTCAGCTTTCATAGTGTCTCAGTGGTGTCCAACAGAACGCTGCTGTGGACACAATCTTTTAAATTCACCACCAACATGGGAAGGAGCCGCTGGAATTCCATCTTAATTAACAGCTGAGAGATTATAGGTGACAGCATGGTTGGCTCGGATCTGGATATTTAATATCTGGAGCCCATGAGATCTTAAATGTCTTGAAGAGCAGCTCCTCATTCACCAGCTCATTATAAACACTGTCAGCTGGTGTCAGGCCCATTGGAGAAATGATGGCCTTCGCTCTGACTATGGCCAGTATCATACTAGTCCTAGATGCCATTCAGTGTGTTAGAGAAAATATTACATCAGTTTCTTGGCTGTGAAAATTCACTGGAAATCATCCTGGAAATCTCACATAACCAAAGTGTCCAAAACCATTTTAATATGAAATGAAATAACAGATTTATTGCAAAAAAAAGTGTTAACAATGCTTGCTAAACAGTCCTGTATGACCTACTGAGTGGACATCTGGGGAAATATTTGAACCTGTCAAAATAATACAATATGTAATATTTGCGGATTCATGTTTACAGGATTTTTTTTTTTTTTAATCAACAAAATCAGCCGCTAAAGTAGATTTCAACAGAAAACTTTTAGCGGACATGTCAGGCTCCACCTGCAGTTTTCTGTAGGAATGAGCAACAAGAATGAGAACACTTTAGGGACTGGAGAAATATGGGAAATCTTGGCACACTAGGTAGGCTGTCGTGTGCAGACCCTGAAATGAGACAGACCATTGGGACAAGGCAGGTGGGCTTTGCATAAGAGTCTTTCCTCAGGACCCAACTGGAAGTTGGTATTGGTCCGTTTGTAGCTGCCAGACATAAACTCTGATCTTAACTAGGGCAGCTTGCCGTGTTTACATATTTTTAATCATATTTTGTGTTAACTGTGGTGATGGACATGTTTTTCATGAGCTTTTGTTGTTAAAAACTTTAAGATAAGGTAGATCGGACAACTGGGGCTGTGCTGAAAACAGCATGTTACAATGGTGACAGGGATCAAAAGGTGGGTCAATTCAAAAGATGGCAGACAAAAGATAGTACAATCTAGCTTCTGGAGTTTTAAGGGGACCAAAGCCGAGGATAAGCTAACTACATTAAGACATGCTGATGTTGCAGTTAAGAATCGTGATATAACGCGTGTGAGTCTGTGTTGAGAGAAAATTCATTAATATTTTACTTCCTGTGATGAAACGGGTGAAACCGTTATTTGGCAACCGCATAATTCATATATTTGAGGCTTGTTACAGCAGAATATGCACATGTTTAATGAAAGAATAAGGTTTTTCGTCAATGACCTATTGAAGCCACTGAAAACATCAACATGTCATCTGTGAGGAAATATCTATTATTAGTGTGTAAATATCAGTAGGGAGTAAAATGCAGTATTTACCATTTCCACAAAGTGCTGGTTGAAATCTGAGTGTCAGAAATCGGACCTTCCCGAGCAGCTGCCATAAGTCCGGTACAACTGATGAGTTTGATGTCACCGATCAATTCATCCCAAAGCAAACCTGTAGATTCAATCACAGTTTTACCTGAAAACAAACGAGCAGTGTTGGCTCTGAACTGACCAGGGTATCACTAACACTCATGTAAAGTTTACAGATGTCGCCTTTCTGAACTCATCCGTCTTGTCTGTGAGCTAACGTCTTGGCCGTTGAGGACCGTTAGAATGTGTCCCGGTGCTGATGCTGCAAGCTGGGGACTTAACGCTAGCCAATTAGCTAGGTCTGTTAGCTGAAGCTAGCTGTGTGACCAGAAGGGCCTTGCTTACCTTTTTCTGTCGTCGGAGTCCGGTGCAGTCCTCACTTTATCCGACATGGTCTCGTCATCTTCCAAGGGACGAAGTTGTTTTCCCGCTGGCGCGTGACAAAGCGGCGTTTTCCTTTAGCCACATCATCCGCTCAGTTAGTACAGCTAGCTAGCTGACTTAACTTAGCGACCTGACATGTTGTCCATATCGTCTCTGATGCGCCACGTGACCGTGGTCCCCGCTCAGTTTGTGTATTTCAGGAAAGGACCTCTATGGAGAGCCGAAACTGACTAAATAAAACAGGAAATACAATATTTTTAAACAGCTCAATAAACTAAATATAAAATGTGGTATAAGTTTATATCTGTGTTTTTACTTTGCTAGTGTTGTAGTTTGACTCGGATTTGTTCTTGCTGCCATCACTGTTAAATATATTAGCCTAAAAGGGATAGCTACAAGTTTATTCCTCCCAGCCAGTAGGTGATGGATCACAGCCCTGCCTTTCAAACTTCAATTCTTCCTGTTGTATGCCTAGGGGAGAGCGAGACACCTCCTATATAAAAAGGAACACATTTGGTTATGTGACCATTCTGTTTTCAAGCCTGTCCCATTTACCTCTTGCCAGGAAGGAGAAGTTAGAGTTGGAGTTTTTTTGCATGTAAAGGTAGCTATTATCTTTTTGCTGTAAACTTAATCAACTGTTGTAAGGAAATTGATTTAGGGAGAAAAATTTGTAACACATGTTGATGAACTTCCAACATGTAAAACCATGTGAATGACACTAGCTGAAGATAAGCTAAATTCAAGCCTAACAATAAATATAAGAAACCAAACAACAACAAACAAACAAAAAACAGCTGGTTTGCTAAAGATTCTGGTGCAAATAATAGTAGGCTAATAATATTCCATCGATACACTGATATGTTGAGAGCAATGTGATGAGGCTAGATTTATTAATAACGTTTTGCTCATATACAACTATTTAGTGACAAATTTGTGTTCACTACTTATTTCTGATGAAAAAAATATGCACTACAGTACTGAAGTTTTTGCAACAAAATTATTCAAGAGCAGCTGCTTCAGGGTTGACGTGGGACTGAAAACACATGAATTCTCCGTTTCATTCAGGAGGGTTAACAAACCCTAACTGGTAACTCTGAGTTGACAAAATCTGAGTTGGAAACTGAGTTTTCTGTTTCATGAAAGGTGATCAGCCTTAGATTTGTTGACTCAAGAGCATATTGACTCTTGAGTGTAGCACGTGTGCCACCCTCTGGCAACAGTTAAACAAGCCCTCATAGAGCCCTGCCTTTCTGATTCACCATGGATATCAGAGCGGAAAGAAAGCGGTCGACACATATTTCACAGCTGGAGCAGAAAGCCTTTTCTGCAAGTTTTGTTTCATCACTCATAAAATAATTAATTGAGCCTCTGATCATTTAGGTACAATCCGAGGGATGTGAAAACATAATCAAGTCAGGTGTGATGGGAGCCAACTGGTTTTATTTGGTAACATTTGGCATCTCAAACAATTAAAATAATTGAATACTGTACAACTTATCTGTATTCAAGAGTGAGGTCCTGTAGTGTCGTCGTCGTGCTGACTGATTAGCAGTCTCATCAATGACGTTGGGAGTTAATCCTTTTCCGGACCCTCCTTTTTCCCTCACATATAGCCATGTGTGATGTTTTCACACATTTTGTCCTCTTTATTTTTTTTATCGATTAATGTGGTGAAGTTCACATAAAATTCTGCTGGACAAATAAACACAGTGAGTTTCAGTATAGTTTAATTCTGCAGACTAGAGCAATATAACTTCATGCCATCTTCATGCCAGAGCAGGTGCCACGGCTTGCTATGACCTGCCACGGCACCGGAGAGGTTGCCAGAGCGGTTGCTACGGCTTGCGATAACCTGCCACCGGAGGCTGCAGTCAAGCTCTTCCTTTTCACGTAGTCAAGCCAGCCGCTTCTACATGTTCAGTGCGCACCTACCGTCAGTTTACGGTAAATGCATGAAGACCGGTTTACAAAATAAAAGCACTGAATTCGAAGGTATATTATCCAGTCATGTTTTAAGCGAATTATTCACATTAACTAGCGAAACTATCGAGCTGTACTGCTAATATTTACTCTAAATAAATATCTTAGAATGTATGGAGTTGAAAACTGGCTTTTTTATCTATCTATGTGTCTGTCTGTCTGTCTATCTGTAAATGGTAATATTTACAGTTTGAAAATTATTTAAAAAATATTAAAATTAAGACCTAAAAGCAAAAATTAATTGGCATATGTTGACCATCTTTAGTTGTAATATCATTCTGCACTGGTTTGGGGTTCCCGCTAGTTATAGTTGAACTCAACTCAATGCACGACTTGGGCTCTGGAACCCGAGTCCTTCAGAGGAGCTGGACCTTCTTCCACTCTGGAGTTGCTCACGGTAGGTGCCGAGCAGGAGTGGGACTCCCTCGTTCTGCTGGGGGACTTCAATGCTCACGTGGGCAACGATAGTGAGACTTGGAATGGCGTGATTGGGAGGAACGGCCCCCCTGATCTGATTCCAAGTGGTGTTTTGTCATTGGATTTCTGTGCTCGTCATGGATTGTCGATTACGAACACCTTGTACAGGCCTAAGAGTGTCCATATGTGCACCTGGCACCAGGACACATGATCAACTTTGTAGTCGTATCGTCGGATCTGCGGCGGCATTTCCTGGACACTCAGGTGAAGAGAGGGGCAGAGCTGTCAACTGATCACCAACTGGTGGTCAGTTGGCTCAGATGGAGGGGGAAGATGCCGGTCAGACCTGGCAGGCCCAAACGTGTAGTGAGGGTCTGTTGGGAACGTCTGGCAGAATCCCCTGTCAGAAGGAGCCTCAACTCTCACCTCCGGCAGAGCTTCAGTCATGTCCGGGGGAGGCGGGGGACATTGAGTCCGAGTGGGCCGTGTTCCGCGCCTCCATTGTTGAGGCGGCCAGCCGGAGCTGTGGCCGTAAGGTTGTTGGTGCCTGTCGTGGCGGCAATCCCCGAACTCGCTGGTGGACTCCAGCAGTGAGGGATGCTGTCAAGCTGAAGAAGGAGTCCTATCGGGCCTTTTTGGCCTGTGGGACTCCTGAGGCAGCTG
>JAVQJG010043591.1:0-24243 GCA_036024015.1 Craterocephalus amniculus | reverse complement strand
GCTATTTGATTGGTTGAAGGGATTAGGGAATAATGCACGACGAGAGCTATCAACCAATGAATGCTTGAATGATGCTTTTGAAAACGGGTGCGTATTCCACTCACGGAGAATATTATATTTTATGAGGAAAGAAAATACTGACAGAAATAACGTACTCATTTGCCTAATATTGATTGTAACGGAGTAAAAGTACAAAAAAATAATCACAGATTTATTCAAGTAAAAGTAAAAGTATTCCAAAATAAATCTACTCACACAAGTACATTTTTTTCAAAAATGTCCTAGAGTAAATGTAACGGAGTAAATGTAGCTCGTTACTACCCACTTCTGGTTAACAGTAACATAAACAACCAACTGTCGATGCAGCTTTTCTGAGGAGTTTACAACAATAACTTCCTCAAAGTGATGGATAATGCATTGAACAAGATAGCTGCACAGCAATTACAGCTCAGGAATAGCCCGAACACACACTGCTGAACACACAAAATATCACTCCCTTTAATGCATAAAATGACCCCAAGAAGTTATTGCAGGTACATGAGTTTGACACAAAGAAAAGGTTTGGGGGGGGGGCAAGATAGAAAGGGAGAAAAAAGTGGATTTGGGCAAGTTGTGCTTGCTTGCTCAAAGCCCCCCGGGGTGTGTATTTTATACTGACAGTGAATCAGTGTTATCACACCTATCAGATAATGCATTTATCATTAAATTTCACATTTGCATTTAAATCTGGGGAAGGAAATGAGCATTGCTGGCTAAAGATAAGAGCGCTGCGACGACAGTAATAAACCATCACTGTGATCAGTCAGGAGACAGGGCTGAGGGGGTCAGCTCAGAACTATGGGGGCCATGACAAAAAGAAGGCATCACATGCTGGAAAAAAAAGGACAGGAAAAAAACCTTTTGGGCGAGAATATGCTGAGCTTAAAAATACTGCTCTGAAAAGCAGGGATGGGAGCAGTATGACTATATGTATGACTGACTGTAATTATGCTTCCGCCTTTCCACTTAGCCATGAGAGTGAGAATTAGGGGCTCAGAAACACACTGCTGGACAGGCAGATCAGAGGATGAGAGGGAAGACTGGAGGGGTTTTTTTGGAAGTAAAGCATCTTGCATATTGTAATGTGTTCAAGTTAACTGAACACTGCTACATGAAACCAAAAAGATGGCACAAGCACTGGCTGCATGTGACCCACAACAAACATTTCTGTATATTGTAGAAAACAAAGCACCTGCAATGATAATTTCTTTATTGTGATCTCATATCTGTGCCCTGCTGATACTTCAGGTTTTTTAGCTTTGAGTACAAGAATGTAGAGCTTCCTCAACAAATGGAGGTGGCCTGCAGAAATCCTTTAAACAGTTCAAATTCTTTCATTTTACATGCCAAATATATATATTTAAAAACCCAATGCAAAGCAACCTACGGGTCAATCTACTGCTGTGTTGTATTCCACCAATGAGCTACTGTGATTGACAAACCATCCATTCATCAGTGTTTAAGCTTACTGGTCTGCAAGCAAGGAAATAATATCCAAATGAATGGAAGAGGAGGGAAAAGGGCATGTTGGATATAATCTTCCTTGATCTGCATATTTTGAAGTACAAATCAGAAAAAGGAGAGAAATTTATTTTACCATAGAATTCAGGATGTGCTGTTGCTTTCAGCTCTATGATACAAAAGGTTTATTGTAACAGCAGTCTTTTTAGATCATGACCCCCTCTGATACCCTTCTCTATAACCCCTAATACCACATTTTTTAGAATACTCGGATCATCATACCACACTTGCATGTGATGTGGTGCCGCTGCATGATCTGCTTTCTCTGTCCGTTTGGCATTTCTCACAAACATCCACATGAGCGCTGCAGCGGGTCAATAACATAGGATGTTTTGCATTTGCTAAAAATGCATGAAGCTCTGCATGAAGTTGTAGAGTGTTTGTATATGTTGTTGCTTATTTGCAAATAGTCATAACTTAACAGCATGTTATTTTTACACCTGTAAGATGCACTAACCAATTAAAAAGCGCCATACACTCAGGCATTCATACCAACACTGTGTTTTCTCAATGAGCAGCACAGAGTGGGCATAAAAATTAATCTTGGTGCATAATAATGCCATTCTCTCTCTCATCATGGCTGCCATGAAAGGTCATTTCCCTTTTTAATTTTTCCCATTGTGCTGGAAAAGTCAGATGGGCATGTTATAATTTGAATAAAGGGGAGAATCAGACAATCAGATACACACATTTGAAATGACATGACTTCCCATTGGAAGCGATTAAAAGCAAATTTATTTAGTTGGAGACTGTCTACCCTTTAATCTCTTTGTAAATGTTCAGATAGTTCAGCATTCAGAAGTTCTTTGTTATTCTTTGGCTTAAGTTTAAGCAGCTGTGATTATGATCACCAACAGATAAATTTTAATCACTGCGTGTCTGCATCTGAATAGGATGTGTAATGGCCATTGCAGAAAAAGAGAGTGAAGCCTTTTAATGAGGTGGGCCGACTCGGAACATGCCCACCTGCTTTGGTGAGTCTATTGAAGCACCTCCGTACAGTTTCCCTTTAGCTGAGTAACAACAAAGGCCTTTACAATCTACATCCTGTAATTGAGCTTTTTTTTCTTTTTTTTTTTTTGTCCATGCAGTTCATCTCCACTTAAGTAAAGTCATGTCAAGCCCCGTCCACAGTTGCCTCCTGTTCTGTGATTGTCTTTCTGTGATGAACAGCAGAGGAGCGTCTCTGAATGAGTCACTATTAATCTGATAGCTGGCTGTTCTCTGTTGTTCGGAGTGCTGCGTCTCTGATGTGGAACACCCAGCGAGTTCCCTTTCTCTCCCCTCGTCTCTGCGAAGTATGTCCTTAAGCAAATCTGCACACTGATCTTCTGTCTCGTGTTCATTTCTCGTCACGGGTGTTTCACAATCAGTCGCTGATTTGCGAGATAGAGTGTCATGCTATTCTATTCGTTTTCAGATAGGAATCTGACTCAGACGCTCTCATTCTCTCCCACTTGCTCTCCTCTAGGCTAATTGGGAATGGTGTGTTAGCTAGCTAACTGTGCTAATGAACTTGTTCACAGCCTTATCTAAATGCTCACTCATGTACACCACTCCCCTTATGAAAACCATGAAAATCCAGGGTTTCTTTAAGAATCCTGTAATTGTGATCTCTGATATTTAGTGTAAAGAGCTCTCTGTCTCATGCGTGAAAGTGTTAAATCACTGACGTGGACAAGTGGATGCTGTTAATCACAGCAGAAACAGCTCCAGTTCAAGCTGTATTGGTTTGTTAATGATGGGGATTGACTGACTGGACTAAGTTTATAACTGTTAATACCTGTTAATTGCCTCTTACAACTACTTTTTGCATCAGGACATGACAAATGAACTGTCACGGGCAGGAACATTGTTAAAGGGACAATCAACCAAAATTGAGCATCAGTTTTAGTTTACGAATCATAACCTGGGACACATTTTTTAAACTCATTTAACAATTCAGAAACTTCAAGGCTTAACATTGCAGCTCAGTCTTGTGAAAAATCCTTAAATAGGTACAAAGCAAAAGTCAGTGTATCCTAGCAAATGCATATGGTATTTTACACTTTTCTGGGGATTCAGTGGAAATTTTCTTTTATGTTTCCACTACTTTAATGTATTTGGAAATTGGGTTGGACTTGTTATTGATTTAAGTTAGACAAAGATCCAGCTATTTGGGGTAGCATGGAGCTCATCTGGTACAGCTGTTGCATCCGGTGGCCGAAGCTCCTTGATGCAGCCGTCCTCGGTTCAATTGCTGAATCTGGCTCCAGTCCCCAGAAAAGATCCAGATATTTTCTGCTATCAAGCTAATTGAACGAGAGGCTCTATGGGTAAAGTCTATGAAAAATAGACGCTGCTCCCTAGGGAATTCCCAACTGCCACCCCTTCAACTCTTTACTGTGAAGTTTATTGCTGATTAATAAGGGATTCGCTTGTTTTCTTACCATAATGATGATGACACAGATATCATTGTGCATTAGTGTTGTATATCTTTAAAAGGTTCAGAAACACTGACATTACAGGTAACTGAGGCTTACCAAAACATTTAATGGTCATTTTGTATTCTGAAATCTGGGATGACCATGACAAATATTCTAATATCACACTGAGCATTACACAGCTGGTGAAAAGAGGAGCAGAATATATTCAGCTACTCTGGAACAGCCCTCAAACATACAAAAAAATAACCCAGTTGATACCGGCATGGTTATTTGAGACACATTTTAATCAAAAAAGCTTGCGTTACAATCTGGGGGCAAGGAGGTTGAAAGGCGTAGGCATTTACCGAGCAGGTAGGCAGCAGGAAAAGATGCCTTTGGTTTGGATGCCAGTGTTTGGGGGACTTGACCTGACATTAAGAGTAAGGATATCTCCGGCGCAGCAGGATTTTTATCCACTGTTTGGTTGGCGGGAAGCCTTTCTGACCCAGAGAATCCTAGAAGCAGCATGCAAGTGTTGTGTGTTCAACTAAGCTGATACAGTTCACCAATATTTGGTTTGTTTTATGCATTTTAGTCTTTTTCACTTGCAAAGAAATAGTTCATTCTCATCCTCCAGAAACTAAGATTAAGATGTAAGACTTGCCTAAGAAAGAGGCGCAGATGGCGGTAATGCATGGCAGGGTAGAAACAGAAGAAATATGCTCATCCTATGAATAAATCTCTTCTTTTGGCTGTCCCTGATGGCCCAGCGGGCTCAGATCCTAATGCCAGCTGGGCAGCAGCCAGGGTGAGGCAGGGGTCATCTGAGGGAGTGGCCATCTGAATTTACCTGACAGTCCAATGGAGCTCAAGAAAAGACTGCCCCCCCCCCAACACACACACACAAATGACCTACTCATCAACCTAAAATATGGCATCCATTTTTTTTCTTTTTACTCCCCCTTCTTTCTCCTTTCAAGACACCAAACATGCACATGCTGAAAACGCAGCTTCACTCAGATGTAAAAAGTCTCGAGTCTCATTTTTGACTCCAGCCAACCCAGAAGGGTCCGTGGCCAATCCGTCTTCTCCCAGTCTCCAAAGAAAAAGGGGGGAAAAAAACAATAACCATTTCAGGTTTAATGCACATATGTCAAGCTAGGAGAATTGGAGGACCAGATGGCCACGATACTGTGGCAGGTGCCTGGACAAATGTTTGCGGTTGCCCGTGCTGCTATTTATATCGAGCTAAAACACAGACATGCAAATATTTGCAAAAGGACAGTGGAGCCCTTTATGTTGGGAGTCAAAGTGATCACTGAAATAAACAGATGGGATTATACTTCTAAGCTACCAGTCACCTGAACTTCAACATTCCCATGGTTCATGTGGACAAACTTATTTGGGGAATTCAAAAACCACCAAATTGAAGGTGGAATATTAAAGTTTACTCCCACAATTAAGCCCATGGTTAATCAGCTTAAATTATAATAAACAGTTCAGTCTGCAATGTCCAGATTTCGGGGCATTTTTCCACCATTTGGCCCCAAAACTGACAGCAAGTCAAATCTGCAAAAAAGTACAAAAACTTTTTTTTTTTGCTTAGCAACAGTGTATATGAGAAAAGTTCGGCTGTCAGGGTGCTCTCAGTAAATAAGAAACTCGACACTCAAGTCCAATATTAAGTCAGGGTGTCGTAAAGGAAGGAGGGGTGAGCCAAAATGACGGAGAGAGACAAACGGAGCACCCAGATGCAGATTAGGCTGCAGAAGATGAGGGTGTAAAAGGGATTTAATGGTAGGATGGATTAGAGAAATCCTTGTAACAATGTTAAATAATTATGGTTCCAGCCGAGATCAAAGCAACATTGATTGAACCCCTCAAGCCTTCAGCACATAGAGTCTTGGAAAGCAAAGATTGGTAAACTAGTGCTCAGACCACTCCGGCTGCTCCAGTTAAATTGGATTGGAAATATTAGGATATAGATGAATCCTTCAGGAGGCTTTAGCAAAGCTTTTGTCACCGGAAATGTAGCTTGGGAATGTTATGAAAGGTTTGATAGCGTACTGTCTCGACAGAATCATAAGACGAGGGTGTCGCAGCTGTCTCCACTGATACCTAAGCGTTTTAAGTAGACTTATAGACACACTTGACTGTTCTATCAGCAAACTGAAAACTTTCAGCGCAGGCTTTCATTCAAGGATTTATTTTTTTATTTTTTTTTATCCCCCCACCCCCCCTCCTCCTTCGTCTTGTAATCAAGAAATTTGGACGTGCATCATGGCAATTCCTTCGCAGAAAAAGGTTGGTTTTATCTCGCTCCTCCAGGGGTTTATTCAAAAGTCTTCTGACAAGTCTCACAAAACATGAATGACACTGTGATTGCTGATACTGATGATGAAAGCCAATCATCTTCCGCTCTGTGAGTTCCGGGCTCTGGGTGATGTACAATTAAAATGCAATCAAAGGGCTAAGTGTAAACATTGTCCACCTTTTCCCCAAATACATTTGTTTCTTAAGAGATTGTTGATGAAGTCTTTACATTGTGTGCATCACCTGTGTGTAGAGAACTCACCCTCCCCTTTACACACACACACACACACACACACACACACACACACACTGGTGAATGGTGAAATATGCAACAAGAGATTAGACAAATCACTGCACTCCTGTGCTGCATCGCCTTAATGCAAATTTAGTCACTGATCCGCTATACTAAGAGGCTTTATGAGGGAACTTCATGGTTGTTAGTTATATAATCTAAAATAGGGCAAAAATGCAATCACTGTTCTTATCATCTGAGGAAGATGTCACTATTTTCAGTTTGGGTTTTTTTTGTGTGTATATGTGGGATGTGGCACTCTGCATTAATAAGATAATTCATTTCCAACCATTTGATCCACATTTTAACCAAATTTATGTCCACTTACAAAGACATCTTTTTTACTGTAATTACTATTTCACAAGTCCTGGAAAAGAAAAGAGCTTTGGCTAAATAAAAGTGTCTTAAAACGCCATACTGCTGGTGCTTTCAGCCCCGGGGGGACTTGACACCCGTTGCATTTTTCTTTAACTCCCTCCAACATGTTTGTTCTTCAGCGCTTTACCCTCCCAGGCGCCGTCGCTGCCGCACGTTTTTCTTAAAGGCATCATTGTAATTGGCTGAATATTTGATGTGTGTATTTAGCATTAACATGGAGACTGGTGCAAGCTGTGCTAGAGGTTATAATACTGGGTAAACTGAATTGCTCGACTGAAACTTACTCACATGTGGAATTCTTCAGTTTCTTGTGGCCTTTTTTAAATAAAACTTTTAAGGTGGGTGACTTTAGTTTGGAGGTACTTTAACGCATGAATTAGCTTTTTGCAAAAATTTTTATCTGCACCCAACTCAGATAACTCTTGGTTTTCTAAGACTCTTAGATGTTGTCACAGAATTCAAACATTCTGTCACACCCAAAAGTCTTGATAGTCTGATGGGTATTGATATCAGAACTCCCTGCTTGTGGATGTCTCCCACTGGTGGCAGCCACACCAATCCTGCCATCTGTTTTTTCTTTTGCCTGTTTATTGGTCGGGAAGAGAGGTGGGGAAGGATTGGGGGGGAGCCTGATTGTCAAGTGAATTAAAATACCAAATAATAGTAATAATAAGGATCCTGAAAAGTTCATAAAAAATGGCATGTTCCTCCCTGATTGTGCGAGTGTTGTGGTATTCAATTATGCAATTTTCATTGGCATATTAATCATCTTTTCAACAAACAAGCCGCCGTTAATTAAAGCAAAGCATGGATAAAGACGTGTTGCCGGATCATCACTCCGTTTATCACCGCACGCACACCCGCAGTTAAGTAAATTCAGGCTGTGAGATGAATTTCAATGTCCTCCCTGTTACTTCCTCTATGTGTTGTGTGTGTGTGTGTGTGGATGCTTAACACTTATTTATGCACATTGTGTTGGGGGTGGGGTTAGTTAGTGACGTTTCCTGTCAGTGTGAGTGGGAAATTGATTCTTTTTTTCCTTCCTTTTTTTTTATTTCTGCAAAGCCCATCATGTAATCATCAGTTGTGAATTAGTTTTTTTTCCTTTTATCCTCCTCCTTTTTTTCTTGACAGATCCGAATGTAAAATTCTCTTTGATTATGTCTACCTCGTCTCCGATTAGCCAGACCGACCCAAGGTGAATGATTTGAATTTTCCTTTTCTCTCTCAGTGTCCACACTGAGTGTGTAAAAGAGACCAGAGGAGCCGTGTGACATCTCTGTACACACAGGACAGCTCTGCCTATTTTACTTGTCTCTCTTTCTCTGGCTTTTTGTGCCGCTTCTCTGCCTTGCTCATTGGTGGGAGGGGATGGAGATTATTCAGGATCTGGAAAGATATGGGCTTCTCTCTAATCATAGCTCACTGCCTCTACTGTCATTCAGTCACTAAATAGAAGTAGGCAAAGCGTCTTGGTGACTGCAGCAGCCAGACAGCCGTGCGAGTTCTTCACTTCTGCCAGCAGAAAAGGAATTGGAGGCATCTGCAGACATGTCGCTTGTCCCTGTCCCTTATTGTGGGAGCAACTTTATCAGCACCAGCCGCTCACCCACTTGCTAAACTGGAGGGGCCAGTCGCCTCTTAACTTAAACATAAGATCTTTGTGGTTTGAAGCACTCGGCTGCTCTGCGCCCAGTGTGGATCTGAAAGGCAAACACGACTCCAGTGTCGCCGTCCCCCATCAGAAAATCACACCTCATGGAAAACTTGTTTGTGCTGCGTTAGCTTGAATCTAAATGCACTCAAACAGACTGTTGCACTGGAGCAAGATCCACCCCACCCCTCACCCCCAACACAAAAGAAAAAGGGGAGATGATGGAGAGAGAAAAGGGAGGGAGGAAGAGAGGAAGAGAGATGGAGATGGAGAAAGGGGAGGAGGAATGAGAAAGTGGGAGAGAAAAGTCAAAAACCTCCACATAACAATGCCGGAGAAAAATCAGAACATTTTCCAGCGAAAGATGGGCCATTTCCAAATCCTTGTGCCCTATCAGACAAATTAAAGTAAATCAAGCATGAAATGAAGCAGAAGAGCCCGGAGATAAGGCTCCTTTAAGTCGTTTACAGATTAGGACAGAGAGAGAGAGAGAGGGAGAGGGAGAGAGGTGCATCTGGTCTCTGGCAGGGAAGGAGGCTAGTTTCTCATTTCACAATAGCAGCCTGTGTATAGGATTACTCTCCCCTGTCACCGACATGAGGAGCAGTGGGGGAATAGACATCCACAAAATGTGTCTAAATATGTCCTCTCAGAAATGTTTTGAACCAAAAACCTCTCAGCGTTGGCCAGATGTGACATGTGATAAGTAAACACGTTACACGCAGCATTCGACCCGTCGAATCCCTGTGATTTGTTTGTTATTTCAGCCGCCCCTTCACCTTTTCTTTCACTCAAGTGGCTTCATCACTGCGCGGCTTAAAAATTCTGATGAATCCAGGATTGGCTGAGCGGCGTCATGTGACTGTACGGCTGTCAGCTCCTATGCGCATGTTAAGCGCGCCTCTGATCAGTTTTGGGGGCGGGGGGTGGAGGTGGGAAGAGATGGCTCTGTAAAGTGGGTTGTTAAATTTGTGCTCCTACCTCTATTCTCTGTCTTACATCAGAAGATTAATTGCTGTTTTATTTTAGTCCTCACAAATAATCAAAACATAATTATGGAATTACATTTTATAGTGTTAAAAGGACTAAAAACACACACAAACACACTCATCACATCCACACATGCATACAAAAGCACCCATGAACTAAACAACATCACCCCCTTCCACACACACAGCTTAGATCCACTCACACACACTCAGTCACCCACACAAGGCCAGGGTGTGCTGCTCTTTGACGCTGCCCGTCGAGCTCTCGCTGGATTTTGTTTCACTCCTTCTGTGTTTCTTTTCTGGTAATGATGAGAGGTGGGCTCGGCTCCGCCGCTCAGCCCGCTCCGAGCGAGGCGAAAGCTGGCCCCCGTCACCAGGTTGCCGATCTCTACAAACCCACAACCTTGACCTTCCCGGCCCCCAAGTCTTAGGTTTAGCTCCTTTATCGCACTATCTCCAGGCATTTAAAAATACTCCTGAAACTCAATGATTTAACCCGCTTTTACGCTGTTCACATCAAAACTGGATGAAAAAAAAGCTTAATCCATCTTATCTGTTAACTGTCAAACTGCTCTGGCTAAAACCTACTCACAAAAGACAACTAGGTCACCCAGGAAAAAAAAAACAGAATTCCCTGTTACCCAGGGGAAGTTGCACTCTGGTAATTGACTGGGAGGTAATTTAAGTGCACTTTAAAAATAGTCGCTTCCAGAATTAACTGCAGAGCATCAAGGAGGTAGCAATGTTTACTTTTGTTGCTAAAATTGAACTCATTTTCACGTATTGCTGCACGCTGATCATTTTCAGCCAAGTTTCTACTTATAATATTTCCAGATTTGAGTCTGTCATACAAAATACCAACTTCTTTGCACATCTCAAGTTCAAGTTTTGTTATCCACCTGTCTTAAAGGCATGCAGTCCCATTGCACATCCACTGACCATCACTCATTCATCCTGTCACGCTCAAGTAGAGTAATGTGCTTTTGATGGTTTTGAAATTTTAAAGAATAGCACTTAAAGCGATCAGATTCCAGCAGGGCTGCTGTGTGTCCTCTAGATGTTGTCAGTGATATCTCTGCAGGAGGACAGTCATTTTTAAAGTTTTGCTGTCTCCCTTTACATGCTATCAATAGAAATTGCTCTGCTTTGCTAAAGATGGATGTCTCAGAGATTGTTGTCTGCCAGCCTGCTGCCAACTTCTCCTGGCTTATATGAGATGCAGTGCTTGTCAGCTATATTTCAATTGTCAATTGACACCAAACAACAGTGTCTGGGTTGATAGTGAACTGCGGGACTGAAGTTCTTTTGTCTGTGCGTGCGGGTGCGCCGGCATTATCACTACTTTAACACTTCCCTGTTCTTTACTTTAGCTTTTTAAAAGACATGACTGGTGCAACCTTGGGGTATTATTTGGTCCAGTCTTAGTTTCAGTTTCAGTCTAGTGTCACATCATAGACATTAAACAGAGAATAAACCATATCAGTGTAAGTCAAAATAAGTCAAATTCAAACCCAAATAAGTCCATGTCTTTATAGTGGTGTTTCTATGCCACTTCCTAAAGATATAGCCTAAAAAAAGACAACAGATTGGACTTTCAATGTCCATACGTCTTTCAATATCTTTCAATATCTATACGTCGATAGATCAGATCAAAATGCCTTAATATTACCTCTACATCAGTAATATGGTGTCTGTTTAGTGTGAGTAGTGTACATTGTTCCACAGAAGATTTAAGGGCAGCATCCAGGTACTTTTAACTGGGTTTTTCCTTAAATGTGCATGTGAACACACTATGCAAATAAATGTGTTTGAAAGTGTGCTAGTTCACTGATTGAGACAGGTCCCATGCTTATTTGGACCTTTAACAATGATTTTAACCAATTTAAGACCACAATCTAGATAAGATTCTGCTATGTAAATAACATATGCTTATCACCTTAATCTAAAAAAGCTCATGGTTAAAGTTACAGTAATCATATAAATAAGTTATGTGAAGGATTCCAGACTTCTGGGTTCTGCGGCTTTAATAAACTCTGCTTCCCTGGTAATATGCCATAGCAGTCTTGTGCACTGTGGGAAAACCTAAAATAAAGCCCCATATTTATGAGGAACATAGATATAATTATGACTCTAGCTCAACACAGCTTTGCAGTGCTGTAGAGGGAGAAAATGTGGGCATGGATTAATTGGATTGTTGGATTGTTGGAGACGTCTTTCAATATCTATATGTCAATAGATCAGATCGAAATACCTTAATTTATTTCTACTGTATGTTTTTTTTTACAATCAATAATAGTTGGATGTTTGCATCAACAGGCTCCGAGTCTTCTATCTGAAGGACCCTCCAACCCCCACAACCCCCTGCTTAGCCTCTGTGGAGTGTCACAGCTAAAATGCCCTAATCCCTTTGGCTTGTTTAACTCTTTCCCCCCAAGCCGTCTAGCGCCTGAAAACAAGTCTGACCTAAAGGGGTGAATTCCCCCCACCAAGTATCTGCCTCTCTTCCCTCTCGCCTAACACTCCCTCCCTCCTCATATAGCCTAACTCATATGGTTGCCTGGAAACTTGCTCTCCAACAAACGGCCTCCCCGGTTCTCCCCACTGCTCAGGGCCAAATGCAGCCATGTCTAGGCCGCTGGGTTGGGGGGTGTAGAGGTGTGCGAGGAGAGGGTGAGGGTGAGGGGGAGGGAGGGGGATGAGGTGGGGCTGGTGGTGCGGGGGTCCTCCACTGTATTAAAACAAGTGCCTTTTTCAAAGATAATAGTGTGGGCTGCAGGTTATAAATGATGCATTTTGCTCACTGAGACCTGATAATAGCAGTTTGGGTAGGAGGGGGAGAAAGTTCATCGCTCTCTTATCAAAGCTTGGTGACATTTCTCCTTCAGCTGTAAAATTTCATATCACATATCTGCTTTAAAGATGTGGCACCTTTTGTTGAACCGATACAGTGCTTTTCATTTCACCCAATATGCCTCTCTCACGGTATATTAATTTATAGCCCATTTGCTGGCTCCATAGCTCGGCCTATCAATGGAGATGACTGGGATTCAGTAGGACATCTGTGAATTGCCACACACAGGTTATTGAACTTTGAACAGCAGTAATTTATTTGCTTTGATTCAAAAGCACTGCTTGATATCAAGAGGGATCGTCTGCTGTGTGAAGCTCAAGCACATTCTCCCTCTTGTGTGCGCTCTCCAATTCGTCGTTTTCCGTTAGCATCCACCCTTATTGTTCACATACTCGGGTATCTGAAAAAAGATAAGGTAAAACAAGGACAGGATTGGTAATTAGAGAATATCTTTTCAAACTGCAAGCAAAATCTTTTGTTGAGTTCTTTCAACTAGTTGGAGAAGTTAAATTAATGTTGAAAACACCTGGAGGAGCTGCTTAGAAACACTCATGCTGTGTGTTGAGCTAATGATGCCGTCCATAATCTGTCTTCCTGACCACAGATTATATTGAAGGAAAACTGAGATGTAGCCCACTCTTCATGTACAGTAATACAAACATTTCTGGTGGAAATGTTGCTAAATTTTAAAGATAGAATAGTTGCTGTTTCTCCCTGTGCACTTTTCATAATTTTATGTTCTTGCATACTGTACTGGTTATGTGCTGCACAACAATACCACTATAATGATTTTCCTTTTGATTCTACTCTGTAGAAATACAAAACATGACATAATAGGTCTGAAAGTAAACATCATATAGCTTTAATAGGGATTGCTAGAAGCTAATGTGGAGGATACTTTGTGAAATAAGATGATTCTACCAATGTAATTGGAAATCAAACGAGAAAATTACATGTGAAGGGATTGTTGAACAGTGCTTCATTATATCTAATAATATCATCCAAAAGTATAAAGTGGCAGTTCATCTCTGTGTCTGTGAGTGGTTCACACTCATTTATTTTTTGAATTGTGGCAGACTGGCATCCTGCCACTGAGAAACTCATTAGCTTTCAGTCGTATGACATTGAAGGGAGAGGGACTCAGGTCCCTGTTTCTTTGCACCATAACAGAAAAGAAAGACGGGACACACATGCACACATGAAAAAGAAAAAACAAACAGATGCCATCGTGGAGCATCTTGGGTGTTATCTGAGGAGGATCTCTCCACACAAAGGGACATTCATTGGTCTGCCAAGTATCTGTGGAGTGCAGGAACAAACCCTAGACTCTAGCGACAGATGATGATCTTATCGAGGGAGGGGTGAAGGGTAGGAGGTGCTGGTGGTTGGGGAGGGGGTGGGTTTGGTTGGGATTCAGCGAAGGGGGGTATAGCTCTTGGGCCACATCATGGACCCCATTGCCAAAAGTATGGTATTTAAGCATTGAATGATGAGGAAGAGAAGAGAGAACATGGGCCCTGGATTTGTTCAGACTTTGTATTTGTTCTTCATTTGGTTGAAATGAGAATAGGTAATGGAGTTGGATTTGGGGTTTTTGTGTAAAACTAGATATTGTGTAGCTCTAATTGCAAGTTTATGCCTAAACACATACGTCACTACACCTATACATACGCACATATACTTTTTGTAAACATGATCAAACCTGTAAATTCTCAAAAGGAACATGTAGACAGACCGCAGAGGGAACTCATTATTCATCCATGGGTTTTTTTTCTAGAGATCTTCCACTATCTGCAACAGATGTGACAAGCCATCTGTGAGCCAAGGTCCTCAGGCAACATTTGGTATGAGATGCACACAACTGGCACCTAGACATGGTGGACCGCAAACCACAAATTGAATCGTACCCTCTTTACCTCCCCCTCCCGCTCGCATCTACACTACCAGTTTCCCCCTTTTTTTTTACTGAAAAAGTGTAACCCTGAACAGAAAGAAGAAAAGAAAAGGAATCAGAGTTTTTGGCTGGGGAAGGCTGCAGCTGTGTGTCAAGCGGGGCTAAAGAGGAAGTTGAATCCAAGCGGTTAAAGGCCGTGGGTCTTATCTGAGGACAAACAGAATGCATCAAGCGGTGGCTGTTGCTCTCAGTGATGACGGCCAGCTGTGCACCAATGTTTAATTATTTCTCTGTAATGAGCTTACCCACCTTCCACTGCAGCACCATGAAGACAACATGCAACTGCAGGAGCAAGGGAGGGGGGCAGAGGATGCAGAGGGAGGGTAAGGATAAGATAAAGCTGCAAAGAATGTTTCATTTTTAGGGCATTTCCAAAGCTATGTAATCACTCTAAAATAAAAATCAATGTTTAGACCATGTGCCGGTGTTTCACAGATTATTTTTAGTCGGCATTCAGAGATTTATTCTGATGAGCTGGCTTTATAATGGGTGAGATTTACCTTTTTATTGTTACAGGGATGGCCACCATTGATGAGTATATGATCACTGGGGCATCATTTGTAGCGGGTGGTGACACTAGAAGCAGGCTTCATCATGTTTATACATAAGCACCTAAGCACATATTTCCATACCAACACAACTGACAAGCACAATAGCGCACTGCAGATACACGGTTGATATTTACAGAGTAGACTAGAGCTGAATAGGTCATTGTACCACAAACACGTCAGAAAGTTCAGTGATCACTGCAGCCCATTCAGCATGTAGCCAGTGCCCCGAATTCTTAGTTCTTTCACATGCTAACAAACAGGTCAAAAGCCACAATGCTCGCAACACGTGTAGCTTTTGTTTGCATAATAATGCATAGATACTGAGCTAAAATAGCATCTTTTTTATTTCACCAGGATATGTTCTATGCTAAATATTCATAGAATAACAAAAATTATGTTCACAGCTAAGAATTCAAATGAGACTTCCCAAAGATGGCTGCTCTTATGTTAGAAAACAGGTTAAACGACACACTGCTACAAGAGTTTATTTTTCAGCAGGTTTGTTTTACTCTGAGTAGTTTTAACAGAAAAGTAATAAATGTCCTCTCGTTAACACATAGCCTGTTTTTGTCACTCCTGTTAACAAACACAATACTACCAACATGCGTTGGGCACATTGTGTCACTTAACATGTGACAGGTAAAAAGACAATGATAGCACCATGTGTACAGTCGCATGTTATTCTTTACAGGTTTGTTTTTCTGATGTGTGGTAACAGAATAGTCCTAACACACAATTATGACTTGTTAATAAAGAGCAAAAAGACAATGCTAAAAACATTTGTTGTAGCCTATATTTTAGAATAATAATGATGTGTGTTAGCATTGCTTGACTTGATAACCCTTTTTTGTATTTGTTGGTTTTATGCTGTGGGCGAAGTGGTCCTAGCACATATCTTAGCTAACACAAACCTTTGACTTTCCCGAATGAGTCCAGCCACATCTAGCCTAGTGGAACCCTCAAACATGACTAACTCTAGATAAAACTTTTTCTTTTTGTTTGTTTGTTTTTTTTTTAGTTAGCTGAACTTTTTGTGTCTAGAAAGTTTATGAAAGATTGGACTTTTGGTTGTAGATCTCTGAGTCACTTCCTTAAACTAGACTTTCTCATCTGGTCAGAAGTCTACAGCTGAGAACTGCAAACATTCCCTTTGTGACACATACACACTCACAGGCAAGGAAAACATCCTTCTCTGTAAACTAAGTCACAGCCTGTCATGAGGTTTATCATAACTCTCTGATTAATCACCATCCCAAAAAGTACACTGAATCTAAAAGATAAGATAGCTGTGGGTGTCAGGGAGGTGAGCACCGGTAGTACTAACAGTGCTATCCGGTCTCGCTGTTAATTAACTCGAGCTCTGCAGAGCACTAACAAGGGCTCTGCCTTCCTGGAACAACAGAAATAGGCCTGCCACTAGCTGCTCTCACCAGTGAGCCTGCACTGTCTCACAGAGATTATCTGTACACAAGACACATTTCAAGTAAGGTTAGCGCACCAGGAGTCTGAAGAACACCATCAGATGGATGCTAGTTTGATTTGCTTATCCATTTTGAAAATGTTTCGCTGCAGCAGGGCTTTGACTCCACAATAAGATCACACATGTAAGCGTGAGGGAAAAGGACAATGCATGAATGTCACTGTGATTTCATGTGGAACTTGAGTTTCATGTAGAGCGCCATCTCTGACAACTTTGGATTGTGATATGTTTTCAGGAGAGCTTGATGCGTTCCTTAAAGATGGCGAGCGTCGAATTCACAGCCGGCAGCAGCTCCCTGTCGGGACAACATGGGGCCCCTTTGAAGGGAAGATCGAGATGAGCACTGACACCACTGCACTGGTATGTCCTCATTTTGGTTAACTACTGACAACTGCTTATTTTCAATGAAAGATCAACAGAAAACAAATTAAAGAGAGGGATCTGAAGTCACAGTGCAATAAATTTTGCTTTGTGAGCTTATTTAGTAAAGGATCCAGTCTCAGGTAAGTAAATAGGATCTGAGTCACTCTCATTTGGTCGCACATGCTGTTGTTTGTTTCAAAGATCTCAGAGAAATTTTCGTTGATCTGAAGCTCTGCATAGTTTATGAACCCTATAATTAATTTCCAGCATCTAACATCAAAACAGATATTTAGAAAGTATAGTAATAATCAAATAATGTGGAAATAAAGGAGTTAAAGTAGCCAATAGCAAGTTAGTCTGTGTAGTCCAGATATAATTCAGACAAATTTACATGCAGACATTTGTTTGACAGTTTGGCATGATGGCATCACAACACATTTTATTTGCATGCCTCATATTGTGTTGTAAGCAAGGAGATAAGCGTGATGCAAGTGGAAGAAAGAATTAAGCAACATCTCTTCTATAGTAACCATGCTAACACGATTGCTAGAAAGTCCAACATCAAAACCATATTAATAGCAGCCTCCATGACTTTTGGACCCACAGAGGTAAATCTCTGAGGATCCAACTGAATCCCAACATTAGGCTTTTAAAGTGCATCTGTTTTATCTATTTAATCTGCATATTATAAGACAAAACATTTTAATTGGTGGATTTAGAGCTTGAGCCACGCTTCAATTGAATGCAGTCACAATTCATTATTTTTGACGTTACCCTGGACACAGCAGCTTTATATCTCTGGTTTCAAAGATCCCAGCAGAGCCTTGTGCTGACCTGCTGCTCTGGTGGAGTGACAAGTCCTTCATGGGTTTGATCTTCCATTTTGCATTTGGATTAACTAAGAAATTCCCATTAAAGTCATAAGCAGCCTCACATTCATCCTGTTAAGACACATAAGGAAAACTCCGTGAGGATTTCTGACTCGGAGGCTTCCTTTTTTTCAGATTCTTTGAATGCATAACTTTATTAAATCATTTCCAGGGCAGTTTTGACTGTTTTCTAAGCTTTCATCATGGTTTTGAAGTCATCAGTGGCTTTAAATAACTCATGCTGTATTATAACCATGAAATATGGCTTCTCTCTGAGTAAAGCCAGTTATCCTTGGGTGGAAAAGTGATTTGACAGAGCAACACCTCAAGTTGCCTTCCAAAGTAATACCCCCCTCATCAATTTCTCCAGAAATCTGCACATGACTTTCCCAGAGAGGTTTCGATTCGAGACAATCTTTTTGGATTGTGTTTGCCAGAATCTTTTCAAAACATACAAATTGAATGAGTTCATCACAATACCTGCTGAATGAGATGCAAAAACCGATTGTTGCTCTTGGCAAAGAGTGATACGTTCTGAACTAACTACTCCCCGAGGAATTCATCTCTGTTTTCTGTCCTTTTTTTTCCCTTTTCTCACTAACTGAGCAGGTGCTGGTCATCACCTGTAATAGGCTGTGGAGGAGTCACAGAATATGCCAAACCTCCCTCGCAATTAAAAGCAGAGGAAGAAGCTCTGCCTTTAAGGGTCTCGTGTGTGTCTATTCTCCAGGGGGCCCTCTCAATGCTTTGCTGCTTGCCCTTCTCCACTCTCAAGTTTCATCTCTCAAGCCGTGTTCAGGCTGTTAGCAGCTTCTCACAATGTCTTATTAAAGGCTAGGTCAACGCAACTGGCATGTTTTGTTTAACTGAGCCTCCTTTGAATGTTCAGTTTAACTTTTTACTTTGTTTCTTAGACGCTGAATAAGCCAGAAACTTCACAATGTTATATTTTGTGCTCCACGAGGGAATCCTTCAGTTTACGGTGGCATACTTTTACTTCTTTTTTCTTAATCAAGCCTCTAGTTATCAAGCGGCTGCCTTGTTAAACATGCAGCCTTTGGCAAAAACCCCTAATATGGTGCAGTATTTATCTCAGTTATTTCAGTGGGAGGTTGAGGGAGGTGTGCAAATCTTCAAAAACTGACTAATCAAGACAAGAATGAACCGGGACGCCTCACCTGGAGAGGGAAAAGTTAGAATAACAAATGTGTGGGTGAGGAGTGATGTGAGGGAGAAGAAGAAGAAAGCCTGGGTGGTTTTAATACATGTCGGTGCGGTCAGTGCCGCAGAGCTGGGTCAGAAGGCAGCAGAGAGCGTCTGAGGTAGAAATAAAGGCTCATTGCTTCAGGGGTCTCTACCTCTGCTAGGAGGCCCTCTCAGTCATTCTTATGAAGTGTGACCTCCGTAGACTATTAAATCTCCTTTTACTCTCTTAGATTTTTTGAAACCATAAAGGTGAATGAATTACCCGAAGGCAGCCAGGTATGAGGCAGGAGTGACACCTCTCCCAGGCCTGAAACACATGACCCACCGGTGAGATATTGATATGCCCTCTCTGAAATCAAACGTATTTTATCCCTCCATCCAGACACATCATTTAAGATGGGACTTTTTAGAGGTCAAGCTATTTTTGTGGAGCCGCTGCGTACGGTGCACGGGTCTGTTTCGCCATCCCTGGCACAGCGCCCAGATAGGGACTAAAGTGGAATGACTCCGTAAAGTGGCCTACTGTAAATAATGAAATTACGGAGAATTTAAGCAGCGTTTGCATTAAACCGGACAGGAGAGGCACTTTGGCACTCACAGAGCCATTCAGGAGAAAATTGTCCTGGGTTTGACTGGACTCTGGGGACTAGTAGTGTGGAGGTATAAGGATATAAGAAGGAGGAGGGGGTGGGGGTGTCCCTAGAGGCAGCATACGGGGGTGGGTGTCCGTTGTGGCCTGTGGGTTTGGCCGCTGGTGGACGACAGAATTCGGTGGCGGAGCAGAGTGATGGATGATGCTGGGAAAGAACGGCGAGTGGAGCGTTCAGGCGGGCTCTGAAAGAGAGGTGTAAAGCTTGAAAAAGAGAGAATGAGACGAGATAGAGTGAGTCGGAGAGAGAAAGAGCATGAAAAAACAGAAGGGGAAAAGCATGACAGGAAATCTTGGCATCTGCAGGACAGAGATAGGGTCACATCTCCACATTTATCACAGAGGAAAGCAGATTTCACAGCTGATGGGTCTCCGTGGCAGGTCTGTGGACCCCAGGGGCTCGGCTTGGCGTAGGGGACAGGAGTCGTACTTACTGCTGCTGCAGACCTGTTAACGCAGTCATGTTGCCCTGTCAGCTGCATATGCCCGGCCTCACTGAGGTAGTTTTAGATGCTCGTCATCCTTCTGTAGTCCATCCGAGTGTGTGACTATTTTGATCTTTTACAAGAAGATAATAGAATAGTTTCAGTGGGGGCTCAAGTCTCAGCCTAAGCAGAGGAGCAGGTTGAAAGAGAAGTGAAAACAGAGAAATCGGTCCAGGTCAGAGCTCTTTGTAAAGCAAAGGAAGACAAGAAAGGCCACGTCAAAGCAAATAACAGACAAAAAGACAAACAAATGACAGGAAAAGAAATCATGTGAAAGAGAATGAAAATAGTGTTGGTGTACTGCTGCTGTGGTTAGCCACTTTCCCCGCTCTGCTCCTCTTCCTCTCGCCTTCCTGCCTGACTGATGGAGCTGCCAGCATGCCGTCTCATCCCTCACTTCTCACACTGATCAATCAGACCATTAGACTCCAATTACAGCCGGAGCCTCGGCGCAGGTGAGCGACGAGCACATTCAGCCTGGCTGCCGCCGACGCCTCCGCCCCGGCTTCCTCACACCCTCTCAAATTAACACAAATTAATAGTGACACTCAGACATAAATGTCTGCGATCGGGCGGCTAAATTAACAGTCTGGGTCGAAGCTATTGAGTAGCAGGTGTCTTTAAAGGCGGTAATTACCTATGCTGGACAGAAGCAGGAGGAGAAGGCGGCCCGTGGTTTGCCTGGAGTAACAGGCCTGGCCCCGGTGAGCCTGGCTTCCATTGTAGGTGTTAATAATTGATTGGGAGGCAAGCTATTAATGAGCAGCAGATTTAGTGCAGTGTTGTAAATGTGTGTTGATGAGGGTGTTGCCGCCTCTTGTACAATGCCTTGCCAGTGCTAATTACTGGGGCTTAGTCAAGGTGCAACTGTAATGAGTCTGGATTCAATAGAATTCTGGTTGTTATGTGTTTTTAGTGCAATTACACAGTAATTGAAACACATGAAACTCTCTTAATTGCAGATTAATATCGCTCAGGCATTTTTCTTCAAATCTTGTCTTCTATCTTAATATTGCTGTATTTGCAGCACATGTTTATGATTAAAACAGGTGAGTTGGGGCCTCCATTCCCAGCCAATGACCTGAAAAGCTGCAGGTTACAAGGAAATAAAATTTCAAAAAGCCTTGAATTAAGTGTAACCTTAAAGACTAAGGAAAAATTTCATTTGATCATTCCCGCCCGGCCCCCCCCCCCCCTCCCCCCCAGTCTGTTAAGAAATCAAGCCTGAATTAATTATTTTAAATCAATCTCAGACTAAAACAGGGCCTTGAATTCCTCCGTTGCATGCAGAAGATATTCTCATGTTAATACATATGCACCATGTGTCCATGTCTTTGAGTCTACAAGCGCTTAAGTGTTTGTTTCAGGTCTTAGTGTTTGTGAGCATGCTGGTGTGTGGGAGGGCATGAGCACAGACAGTGTGCTGCTTTTGGCTGTGAACAGAGAGCTTTAGCTTGTAGACTACAGAAGAACGAAAATGTCAAGATACTGTCCTAATTTTCACCTGGGACAGAGAGAGAGGCAGAGGCTGTCAGCCGATGGAGTGTGATTATTGTGTAATTTAGTACAAGGGTAGGAATATGGGCAACCAAAAACTGCTCCAGAAATTATTCAGGCCATCACTCAAGCCATTTATCTCACCCCTTTTGCCCACCCTCTCCCTCCACTATGTTTATTGTTAGCTACCCCTAAACTTTAACAAGTGGTGGCGGATTTTTCTGTTTCAGAAATTATATTTTTCTTCTTGTCATTGCTTCATTAATCAAGAGGAGGCATTCTGAAAAATGTTTTGTTTTGGAGGCTGCAATCTATTTTGTGTGTGTGTGTGTTGTAGTTAATCTGCGCCCGTGGCAGGTTTCCCCTCCGAAACGCAGCGCTAAGCAGCGGTATCGCAGGCCTATTGTTGTAGCCTCTGTCATAGCAAGGAGAGCCTGATGCAGGCCTGGGCTCGCCTGATAAGGAAAAGAGGATTCAACATGGCTGGAAAGGAGAATCAGTGGGACTTGAGAGTGGAGTACGGATGGGGCAGATGCGCTCGCACGAGTACACACATACATACATGCAGACTCACACAAACATACAGAGCGATGCACACAAACGCAGTTGCACATGAGCCGACAGACACACAAATCATCACCATCATCACACTGGCACATGCCCAGGCAATTATTTACAGTAACATCCAATTACATATGCAAGAAGGCACCCCAGGATAGGACCTCTCTGTTGCATAGCTGCTAAATCACGCATGCACATGCACACAACATCAAATATGCATGCACACAAACAAACAATCCATTTAACTAAAAAAGAGAAGGAAAAAAAAGGCTGAGGTCTAAACATTTCCCTTTATGTTTGCATTTAAAGGTGGCCTTTGCTTTCCATCTGAAAGTCACACTGCCTTGGATATGGCTTGAAAATGTCCAACATTATCAGAACTAACAGGATTTGAATTTCTGTGTTGGACGCACAAATAATTTTGGCAGCGAGAACGTGGCTTCATCTAATGAAATAATGGGCCCAAATTTTAGGCGGAGAACCAATTTGTGATTGCATGCATCAATTATTTCTTGGGTTTAAACCAGTATCAGAGCTGGGGTCTCTTCAGATGGGTAAAATGGTAATTAGCTGGCGTGTGTTTCATTGCTTGGTGTCATCCATATATTTATCGATGGCATTATCGATGGTTTTTCATGTCCTTAAATAAAAGGGGGAAACATCCAAACAAATTCTATTGAAGAAATCCTTTAAATCTGGACTTTGTAACATACAAAGCAGCATTTCGTGGTTTTTTTTTTAAGTCAGATAATCAAATTGAAAAGAACACACGTGATTTTTTTCTTTCTTTCTTTTTTTTTTTGTATTATTCCAGGCTCAAAGTTTAGCGAGCATATCTGGAACTCATAGGCGCCCACATTAGCTGTGAAGCACTCAGTCCAGTCAGCTAGTCAGAGCTATTACAGCCACAGCTGAGCTCCACTGTTTGAGAGATAATACATGGTTGACTTGATCTACAAGTGAACCTGACATTTTGCTGTCCTTACATCACAACACAACTACCCAAACTGATATGGCAGGCCCCCTGATAAGCAGAGCAGGACTCAGTGATTTGCTTTGTGTTCACTTTACAGTAATGGCTGCACAGTTTCCTCCAACATGCCCAGGGTACAGTTACTATATCCAAACACAAACACAAAGGAGGTGATCGTTCGCAACATAATTCATGGAAGGTTTTGAGCTGGAAGTGTTTGGTAGCAAATTAAAAATGTATCACACTCCCAGTTTTTGATCAACATTTTTTAAATTCGGAAGACTACCATGTCAGAATTTCTCATTTATCCTTCTTGCTTTCCGTATTTTAGGAGCGAGTATTATACATTTCACTCCCTGCAATTGTAAGCGGTCACCTCAGTGGAACATTACTAATTAATATACTTGGATCATAAATGATGCTATAATGAATGGCAGCAGAAATAAGCCTTCACTTCACTTAAAAACACATTAAAAGCTACACAGCCTGCATTAATCAAATAAATAAAGTACAAGAAAAGAGGAATTATTTTCATCTTATATGTATCAAGAGTGATGCATTAATGTAATATGTCTATTATTACTGATGCATCCTGCATATAAAGTAGGGGTGTAATGATTAATCAATATATCGATATATCGATTTTACATTCCTAAGATTCAACAGATCAATATGTGCTTGGCAAGTTTGTATAAAATTGATATTTACCCATCTCTTATTGTTATAAAAGGTATTGCAATGCTTCTAATCGATACTGAAAAATACTTTGGAAGCATGGAAGATTTTATTTTTGCACTTTTTCGTTGAGAAAATAGTGGAAGTAGCAGGTTATTAAAATATTGTTTGCACTAACTGTACTCTCATTAAAAAGATTGTATAATTATTGAAAATAATGCCACAAAAGGTTTGGCCCCTGTTGATTCAACTTGCAAAGGTGAACTTAATAGAAACAAAAAGAGTCGTGAATGGATTTGCTCTAAATAAATTTTTCTTCTTTTGTTTATACCCATATTTTTAATTTATACTTAATTCCCTTACAAGAAACTAAGATTCTTCTTACTGAGAAACTTCCCTGCACTGTCCAGCATCCAGGTATTTATGACAATTTGTGTTTATGTTATTTCCAACATTTGATTTTAAGGTGTAAAGCACTTTGAGATGCTTCGTGTATGAAATGTGCTATATAAATAAAGTTTGATTTGATTTGATA
>JAVQJG010043557.1:0-40541 GCA_036024015.1 Craterocephalus amniculus | reverse complement strand
CTAGATTTCTGTTGCGCTGGGTAACATCGTTAACGTGAACGCAGCGTGATTGCATCACCAGACTCACATCTGTGAGCAACGCAGCTGCCAGCAGAGGATCAGACGCGCGTTTTTTTTGGGCGATGTGAAAGGAGCCAAACGCCGATTGATCGCGGGTAAACACGGCTTTGAAAAACCCGCATTGACGCGCTAATTTCAGTGTGAAAGTGGCTATAGAAATAAAACAGGAAGAGCAAAGAACAAGAACAAAGAACAAAGACAGTGGTAAGCAGTGGAGATAATTCAGAAGATAATTTAGCTCAGTGTGTCCTCCTGACCACTACCTGGGTGTCAGGAGGCTGAAAATAAAGAAAAAAGATAGATAACTTGGATATTACCTGAAAACTGCAAAGTTAAGAACGTTAAATAAAAGAACTCATTGGCAATAAATCTAATAATGTACTATTTATGACATGCATGGAAGAAAGTTATTGTGTGCAAGTGGTGTTTATTTTTCATTTTTAATGGTTTATGCTTCTGAAAATGACTTATGATGTAGAGTGTGTGCCGTATCAGTTGTAAATGTAATCCTAAAAAGTCATATTGGAGGTTTAAGCACATAGTTCAATCTTCTGTATTGGAACGAGGTTAAATTACATTGCCTCTGTTTAATTAAATTAAAATAGTAAATAATAAAAAAGTAAAAAATCAGTAGT
This sequence comes from Craterocephalus amniculus, assembly GCA_036024015.1. Classification (NCBI taxonomy): domain Eukaryota; kingdom Metazoa; phylum Chordata; class Actinopteri; order Atheriniformes; family Atherinidae; genus Craterocephalus; species Craterocephalus amniculus. The sequence continues at coordinate 39,846 of JAVQJG010043557.1, read as the reverse complement.
AAAGGTGAAAGTCATTAAAGAATGTTTAAAAGTTGCAATTGAATAATTTAATACTGTGACAACTTTAAAGACAACATCAACATGTTGGTGTAATTGTTAGGAGTAGGCCTATACAATATAGTAAAAATGCAATGGACACTGGCTGGAGGACACCCCAGTGAAATTTTGCTTTGGGCCCTCCGGTCCCTCTTTGACCGGGCTGCATGGTTCCAGTGCTGGTGTGGAGTCAGAGCCAGACTTCGCACCTTTTTTTGGTTTTCGACCGCCTTAGCACCGGCTCCTGGTTCTCAAAACTGGTTCTATCTTGGCACCAACTCTTTCCTGGGCCAGAGTTAGAACCAGTTCACGTACCTGCTGGTGGCAGGGCTACCTGGCCACAGTGAAACATGCCCACACCGGTCCACCGTCTCCATACCAGTGAAAGGATAACGAAAACAAAAAAAAACGGGTCGCAGGAGGAAACCCGGTGTTTCTTTTTTCCACTCGGTCATCTTCAGAACGCCAGAACAAACTGTTGGGGACCCATCTGACAAAGCCGCTACGAACGTAGCATCAACCAGCTGTCCGTTTAAGGAAGATTTAAGGGACCAGAATAGAAACTGGAAAGCAGCAGCAACTCGCGATCGCCAAAATCAGCATTATTTATTATATTCTGTTGTTGGAAACCGGCCGGCAAACCAAACATGCAGTGCCTGTATAAAAATAATGTACAGTAATGACGCAGCTTTTTCAGTGAAAAACAAAACCGGTTCTTTGGAAGCACCAGAGTTGAACCAGCTAAGCACTGGCTCTGGCTCTGGCACCAGCACCAGACCCAAGAATTTTCTCAGCATACATGTGATATGTTAAAAACTGACAATGATGTGTTTAAAAAATACACAACATGTTTGTCTAGTAGTTTATATATGAGGAAGTGCATAAACCAATAGGTAAGAGAAAACGTCTTCTAAAAACTGCTGTTGTCCCACAAGTGTTGGAGATCAACAATGAACACACCGATGACTTATGATGCTTCGTTTAATGTACAACTCACTCATTCCCTCAGGGTGCCTGGGTTGCAACAAAGAGCTTATGCTTACCAGAGGTCATGCTATTCAGCATGGGGAAACTTGTCTAATTGTTGCACACACCAACATGATCCGTGTCTGTTCTGGATTTATAAATGCTCATCTTTATAGAGTAACCTTGCCGGCCTGCACAATGCACTACAAAGGCATACATATTTATCAAAGCACATTTGTATGGGTCATCAAATAAGTCTTGCCCAGCTCCCTCTGCCTGTTTATTCCGACTGTGTCCTTGAATGTCAGAAGAGGCGAATACCTGCACTTGTAGAATATTTACTAGTCCTTCATTTGGCAGCTTCAGCCATTATCAAAGAGATCCTTGATAAGGTAAAATGAGCTGAGATCATAGGCTGTGAGTGCTGAGCAGGGAAAAGCAAGTTTGTTTTCTCCTTAGTCCTGTATTGTTCACCAGAAGAGATTAAAAATGTAATAGGTCTATTGCTGACTGATAGGCTTCAAAGAACAATAGTTTAGACTGCAGACTTTTTTTTTTTTGTATGCATAAAATTTGCAGCGTTCCTGCAGATAACACACGCATCAAGTCACCCTCCCACAGTATGCTTTGACAAGTCTTCAGCTCTGAAAAGCACTCAAAGGTCATCTTTTTTATCCCACAACATGAAAAGCTCACTCCAATAAAACTTCTTTAATCGTTATTTGCATAAGAGCCGGCGCACGCTATTGTAACCACAGAGAAAAGTAGTGAGTCATAGTTAATGGTCAGCTCCACAAGCAATTTAACAAAAATGGATAGTCGTTTCTTGATTATTGCCGGTGTCATGCGAGCTTAATTCTGCGCTGACCTGCGTGTCAAAACATGTCCTAAACTAAAGGGCTTCCAGTGAGATGACAGGAGGTTGAGCTGAAATTGAGCTGATTAGGTGGGTTTCTACATGTCAGCAAGGAAAAGAGGTGACTGAATACAATCCTACATACAGTACACTGCAGAGTAAAGTTGTAATGTTAGTGGTAATGTTTGTTACACCCGTGGGCCAAAACTGACTTGCCAAATTGCACAAAATAAGCGCCAAGCAGACACAGATCCATGAACTACCGAAGTTAGAGGCAAAAACATGATTTGCGCCCATCTGATTTGATCTTGTGTCGGGTGGGGGAAAGAAAGAAGCCGGCTGCAGTCGGGGAAAAGACTACAACCAGTGGTTGAGGATATGACTGGAAATGGCAGAGTGGCTTTTTATCCGTGTTTGAAAAGCAGCTACTGACCTTTACAACTAAGAGCTCAAACATGTTATCTGCTACATGTGGGCTTTGGGCCTGGCAGTCACTGGGCTTCTCAGTGATTATGGAAATATCTGTAGATGTCTCTGCCTGGAGAAAGCCCAAGGGAGCATTTACTGGGCGTGCCATCAAACCTTCCCTACCTTCCAGCTCCCATTTTGGTATTGGATTCCAAATAGTGCAGCTTTGTGGTCGTTTCTCAGCCTGTAATTCCCCAACCATCACCACACACACACACACACACACACACCATAGCTTTGAGTGAAACAGAAGCATCTGGATGGGGATGTGTCTGCCTTATACTGGGATCTTTCCAGACCGCAAAACATCGTAACCAGCTGCTGCAACGATGCAGCCAAACAGCAGACATAAACGTCATCATTACACAAAATGCGTGGCTAAGGAGCTGATCTTTAAAAGCCTTTAAATGCATCCTAATATTTTCTTTTTTTTAAAAACATGAACAAATACCTGATCCCACATGAGCCCTCTGTTGTTTGATGAAAAAGTAGTATTCATCCACATTGCTGGTTTTCCCTCATTATTTCTTCTGTTATACTTTTGTAATCATTTTCTTGTCTACGAATGAAAAATTAAAAGAAACAATACCAGTTATCCATCTTTCCAACTTTTTTATGGAATTCGTTACAATCCTGACTCTTCCAAAGTTTCATCCCTGAACCTGCTTTCACACACACAAAAAAAGATCTTATTCAAAATCTGAGCCACCATGCAAATGTCTTTCTTTTTTTTTTACGGCTGGGCTGTAAAGACAGATCTGTAAGTGCACTATCTCCAGGACGTGGGATGATCTTATCTAACCTTTCCTGCCTCATGAAAAATTCAGTATCCTGGCCACCAATCTCCGCTGTCTCAGGATGTTATGTCCGATACAGAGACGGGGAGTGCTGGGGAGAGAGAAGGAAATTGCTTTGGACTCCAGCGCTGTATGATCAGTATTATTAAAGCACAGGACCTCATTCGCCCATATATGCTATAGCGCCCTTTACTGCACGCATCCATGGCAGTCAGATCTCATTGACTGTGCAGTGTGTGTATTCATGTGTAAGTATGTGTGAGGCCTTGGGTTTGTGATGAGTCTTTGTGATAGGGGTGCCAGGTTATGTAACGAGAGAGAGGGGGTATTAGGGAGAGAGGAGTCGAGCGGCAGACCGTGGCTTGACAGCTCTCCGAAAGTAAAGGAAAGGTCCAATGCGGGTGAAAGACAAGATATGTTGAGATGAAGCTTCCTGATGGACTCTGGCAAGCGTTGGTCACCATCACTGCAAACCCCCATCGCTTACATCCCTGAGTGGGCCTTGCAGACAGGGCAGAGATGTTAAATATCATGTAATTCCTCAATCTTAGCTCAACTACACATCTGCTATGTACAGTAAAGAGACACATGCTTCTCATCTGTTTCCATCTACAAAGCCTGACAACCTCATGTTAACAGAAGGGAGACAGAATTATTCAGACTACGTTATTACCTTGGGAATAGACAGAGGTGGCAAAGTGACAGAAAATGCTCCAGGACAGGTTTAGCTTGTGCGTTTTCACTTACTTGTCATAAAACCTTGTTTTAAGAGTGGCCTTTAGTCTTTTCGGGGACATCCTTTAAACTTGAGAACTTACAGACTGCTCATTAATTTCTCTTGTATACATGAGCAGATCAATACCTCTGTTATATTTCTGCTTTAAATACAGATCTGTCACTAAGCGGCAGTTAGCGTAGCTTAGCTAAATGACTGGAAAACAGGGGGAGACTACTAGGAAGTAAGCGCTTTCCAAGCTAAAATCTAACTAACTAAAATTAAGGCAGAACAAACTTCCAGACTTAGATGATTCCTCTTATGGCTTTGTGCAAGAAAAATTTGTTTTAATTAAAAAAGGTTTCCTCTTACATGAAGAAACCTTGCTAAATCGAATTTCATTGTTTTATTGGAAGACAAGTTTGCTTTTCTGATCTTGCTAGAAACAGTGATGATGCACACCATCACGACTCTTTAAAGCTTCTGATTTTTCTAATATTTCTATTTATTTGGGGGTTTACAGTAATTTGTGTGCCGGGGCTCTTTTGTTTTCATATCTGTTTGTGTAGGGATTACACAAATGAGATATTTGATGCTAATCTGCATTCTCAGTGTTTATTAGACAAACGGTCTCATGGCTCTACGTTGCAGGAATGCATAATTCTGTTGTAGTAATGCCACAGTGTAAAGGAATGGTTAATACAAGTTACAGCTGGTGTTAGTGAACCAGACAAACATAAAACCAACCTATTAAACTACATACACTTATGACTTTTATTTATGCACTATCACTACAAATATCTGACCCTTCTTCCCGCTGAGGTTCCTATTACTGAAGGGCGCCCAAGGGACTGGACAGGGTTGCAGCAACCTTGTGTTTCAGGGTTTAATCTCCATTAACTCACCACCAAGTAGAGAGATGACTCTTGGAGCCAAATTTTCAGTCTTGTAGGGGAGGGGGCTGCTCTAAGGAGATCCGACATGCAACATGCCAGCAACCTCCCACGGGTCTGTGGGCAGCCTGAAGCAGTAGACAGCAGCGAGCGAGGAGGAGGAGGAGAATATGCTTTGTACAAAATATTAATAATAAAGGTATCCAGTTAGCCTTGCTGATGCAGTCCTGACCCATCCTGGCATCATGGGTTCTTCTCATCCCTGCAAGAGCCTAAAATAATGACTAATTACATATCAATTCCTTCATCTTTGTGTGTTCATTTGCTATAATAATTAAACTGCAGTTTCATTCGGTTTTCTTTTACTTCCTCCCCCTATATATGTGTACATACAACACCCACACATTTTGCACAACATCACACAACCACACGTGCCAGCTTGATGATAATTGCATCTTTTTCTGTTGCTACTGTTCTTACTTTGGTTGCTGGTTTTTGCTTGTTTTTTCTCTTTCATGCCTTCAAGTACTTTCTCATCCTAAAACACAATCTTAGCCACGAAAGAAACATCTGGTCTGTCTTTTCTTTTCTTTTTTTTAAAAAGAAGATTGTTGTATCCATATTGGAAATAAAAGAAACATTGGAAGAGAAAAGGTAAAGAGAGTCTTGTTAAAATGATAAAGTAAAGCAGACCATCCTCTCTTACATGAATATATTTCTAGAATGGTGAAAAGACATTATGTATAAATATAATGGAAACCTACCAGTTTAAAAGTGTTTCCCTGTAACCCTACTTGTTCGCCCCTTATGTAAGTGAATGCAAATTATAAGAGAATAATCAGAAAGACTTAAAGTTTGTTTAACAGTGCACCAATTTGCAAATTAATTTCTGCAGAATTCCTGCAGGGCACATCCAAATAAAGTAGGATGGCTACAGTAACTAATCTATAGTCAATTTAAATGTAAGCCTTAGACATAGGAATCGAACTCAACCTTGACAGCCATCAGCTGTACATTTGCTCAGCTTTGCACATTAGTATGAGCATATCAGTTGTCTATCTCATGGTAATGCCTGAGCCCATTACAAAGGAAGTCACACAGCTTTTATTTCCACCCCTTCCTCAGCTTGGCAGAGGAACAACCTCTGTCAGCGAGCGCATACTGCAGCCCACCCACTGAGACAGAAGACGGGGAGCAGCCGTGCTGAGCAACCCAACCAGAGGTTAGCTAGCGGGGGTTCCTGGCCCAGGATGAGGCAGCTTCTCTAGCTGGATGTCCACCTGAGTGATGAGCATCGCAGACTCCGCTCAGCCCTTTTGGGCCCCCAGCGGGGCATGGATGCAGAACCGCTGCTGTACTGCTGGGCACAGCAAAATCCCTTGAGTGGGAGGAAGGAGACAAAAACTCGGGTAAAATTACATACTAAATTGATCCTATGACGGCGTACCTGTGTTTAAGCCTGAGATGAGTTAATAAAAATTCAACCAACACTTTTCCCTCTGACATTACAGCAGAAATGGTGAAGAATTTGGGTTATTACGCCCACGTTTACTTCCTGGCAGAATTAAAGAAAGCCACTAATTAGAAAGGTAATTAATATGCTAGATCACATCTACCTAAATCAATCTGCTTTACAACAAGTTTCCATTAAAATAAACCAAACTAAAAAACTTAAGACTGTAAACACAAATATAATTGAAAAAAAAGGAACTAACATCTTAAACGTCTCCCTTAATACAGAAGATATGTTTGTGTGTGTGCTGGTTGCCATGGTTATTGATCCCGGTGTGTTTTGTGAATTGTGATTTATGTTTCAGGGTGAACTTTTTAGATGCGTGCAGGCATTGTAATCTAATAATAAAAAGGAGCATTGTGGTGTTTGGTTGAACTGGTTCTTTGTAAATATGAATTGGTTTAATGTATTGTTTTAAAATGTTTGTGACTTCTTAACCTTAAAGGTGATTATATTAAAAAAAGCATGAATTAAGGCTGTGATCAACACCAGCGGAGGTAAAGTGTCTAACGTCATACAATGTCCTCAGTGTGAAGCGCAGACAAATAAATTATCTGAAGGAAATCAAGGTAATGGCTTTCATTTACTCAATAAGCAGATATTAATTATCTGTCCAGCAGATACGGGGGTCCAGATCTCTTGATACGCCTGAGATAAATGGCTTTCTGATCAAGACATAATGAAAATCTTTTTAGTTCCTCTCACCAACCACTCATGAATTTACATATTAATTTCTGCTCTTGCTTTGGCACACTTACCGGAGATTATATTCCAGCTTCACACCCTGACTGCACCGCTGTGTTTTGCTTTCTTCAGGGAATTTGATGTTATCGCAAACCCCGCCCCCCCTCCCCGCCGCCCCCCCTCTGCGGAAAAGTAATGAAATGATGAATTTGTGAAACAACCGCAGGGTGACTTTGATGAATTTTGTGGTATCTCTCAGACTAATGGCTCTGTCAACAAGAAGAACTTTATAGACGGAGCACAAATGGGCAAAGCAATCATGGTATTTGTGGTTTAATGCACAAAACATGAGCTATGGGGAGCTTGAATGGAGGCAGCAAATATCTCCCTGATGAAAAAGGTTAATTCTGCATTGATTGCTGATGGCGCCATGTTACCCCCCCGCTTACAACTACCGAAACAAAGCTTCCATACCCAGTGGTCTCACTTCACAGGTATATTTGCCAGCGATTGAGCTGAATTGTATCAGGATATATCGTGGATTTGCGTCATTTAACCTGCTAGTAGTAGCATGATCTTGGAGATACTTGCCCTGGAGTGTGTGGCGGGAAAGCAGTCTTACTATAACATCATGAAAGAAACCTTATTAAATAACTGCCAAGTCGGTAACGTGTTGTTAGCCAATCTGTCCTTAAACTTTTAGGTTATCAAGAGAGGCAGAAGAGGGGCTGCTGTGAAGCTACAATAAAACCATAGAAAAACTGATTCTACACATTAAAGCCTGTATTTAAGCCCTTTTAATGGAAGGCGAGTATTCTCTTTCTTAGAATAAAGACTCAATGTGCAGGAAGGAGTAACCTGTTAGACTTCAGCCTGAAGTAAGTGTATTGTGAAGAGGTTTTCTGTCCTGCCTATTCAACTTTATAAAAAATGATTTTGTGGTTGGATTTCACTCCAACGACATGGTAATGAATTCTGTTGTGTATGTAGACATCCTAGTACCAGTCTGGTAACTTAGGCAGCCTCTAAAAGGGTTATGATCTTTTGCTAAAACCAAATCCTGTTGTTTTTCTGCCTGAACCTAACCAGAAAAGCTTCAATGACTAAACCTAAAAAACGGAATCTGGTGGCTTAATTTAGCCACTAGTCATAAAAAGGAAAAATCCCATTCGCATAATAAGAATTTCAGATGCAACAGTAAACATGTTTGTCATTGTTTGTGTGACTTCAAGGATGGAACTTTTGTTTTTTGTATGACTAAAGGGGATTATAAGCAAAGAAGACCAGATAATCCCTGCAGCTGGCAAGGGAAGAACAAAAATTATATATATTTGAAGACTTTTTCTAGTTTGAAACAACCATAACATAAACATAGAAAAAGCAACTTTTCTCAAGTGACGCTGTAAACCTTTCGTTTGAAACTTCTCTTACCTTTTTAAACCCGAAATGGAGCACAGGTTTTAAAAAGCCCATAATGCTGATTTATAAGTTCAGAAGCATATCTCCCGTTATGTAGAATAACTCTTTCGTAAGCTGCAGATGTTTTACACGGAAACAGCTACATGACAAAAACTATTCATCGCCCCCTTCACTGACTCCACATAAGCTTCAATGTTTAAAAATGTGTAAAGCTGGAGCAACCAGGAAAACAAAAAACAATCCTAAATGCTAAAGTTAATTCATCAGAGTTTGTGTGATGGAAGGGGAGCATGTTTGCAAATGGCCTGCTGCTTAAATAGTGTTTTTAGGGGTGTGTGTGTGTGTGTGTGTGTGTGTGTGTGTGTGTGTGTGTGTGTGTGTGCGTGTGTGTGTGTGTGTATGTGTGTGATGTCAGCCTGCCCAGCAGCTCGACAGGGTGCATGTCTGACCACATACCAATCAGCTACCTGGATAATGAGCGTAATTGATTGGAGCCTCATTCAGATTCTGTGGAATAAAGCATGCAAATTGTCCTTGCCAAGTCATAATGAGGGCCCTGTTTAATGGCACAATCACAAATTTCACTTTTAATTTTGCAAACAGAAGCGAGTGCTCTGCATTGATTGCGTGGTCACACACCAGAATCAAGAGCATGTAAGAAGATCGTCAAGTGGTTTATTTCCATTTGCTAAGCGAATATGCCACATGGGTATGTACCCGGAGAGGAAACCTCAGATAACTCTTGGTCCATATCTTATCAGATGATTTTTTTTTCACTTTCTTAGCTATCAATCAAATCTGACACTTACAGGACTGATAACTTCTAAAGCCCAGCATCACAATGCTTACTATGCCAATACCATGAGCTCTTGATCCAACATTATCCTCTAGGAGAGTGGTTCTCAGAGGATTTTCAGTGATGTACCCCCTGTGCAGTACTTTTTCAGCCAAGTACCCCCTAACCAGTGCAGAGCTTTCTGGTTAGGAACACATGTAAACAGTACTGGACCATTAGCACCCATTTTGTTCAAATTTGTACCTAAAGAAACATGTTACAGCCATTTTAAAAGGACAAAGATGTTATCAATGATTCATAACTAAATTCCTATGAAAGGTGTCAAAACCACGATAGAGACACAGAATTTAAACTGAATACTGAGAAATGAACTTACAGAAAGTTGTCATTTATATCACAGGATTATAAGAAATTCAAAACAAAATATTTTTGTGATTGAACAGCTCCCTATGTTACTATGTCCCTAAGTTACTCAAAGAATTCAGTCTTTAGTTAAGTTTCGAAAGCTGAACAACCTAGCATCTTCAGCAGTGTTGTCAGTCCAGGACTGATGAATGAATTAAGCAATTAAAGAGGATTTGCTTGTCTCGGGCTCTCACTCAGAGGAAGGATAATTTCCATTCAGTATGCTAAACTGTTTAGAACCCAGGACTTTATCCATGCGCTAGTCTTCGTGCAGCAAACGGAACGGTCTGCCCTGCGACCCCTTGACCCATCCGTAATCCTTCAGGATCCTGTGGTCAATTTCTTAAGATTGATTCACCTCTCCAGTCAAATAAACTATTAAATCTATTAGAGAGACAGCTTAGGCTTACTTTACATTTTGATTACAATCAATTACCATCCCCCCTGCTACACATCTGATTCTGTGGTTCTGTCCAAATGTTAAAATGCTCGACTCTGTGGACTCTCAACAGCAGGCTTATGAAAGTGAAAATTCAGACACTGATAAAAGTGAGTTAGGTCATTAAGTTAGATCATTAGTTTGTTGAAATGGAAGTCGCAAATAAACGTCCAAAAGTTCTAATGACAAGATGAATAGGTGGGGCAGCTGTATTCCTGGTACATTATTTACAATGATTCACTGTGACTAGTGTGGGTGATTTGTCGGTTGTCGAGACACAAGACATGAATCAGTCTGCGGCAGATAACGCACCATCACCAAAGAAAAAAAAGGCTGCGTTATAAAAACAATGGACAATCATCAACTTTATAAGTTGGTGCAAAATTCAGATAATGTAAACACCACTAATATTGACAGAAACTTAGAAAGCTGATTCTAAATGTTCCTATGAATCCGGTTCAGTCCCCTTTATTACTTGCCCCCTTATTTGCCGCATTCTCCATTCATGACAGGAGTTAGTGTTCTTATGCTGGCCAGAATTGATGGGAAGGGTGAAATGTTTGGGCTTAATTATGCAAAAATGTAAATATCTGTTTGTATATGTCTCAGACAAAATGTCAAATAAAAGAATTTAGGATTATTTTAAATCCAGATGAAAAGATGTCCAAATCTAACATAGAAATCTCCTCAGGCGACACCATTGATGGGTTAATTGTAAGGTAGTATGGACAATTTCCAAAATTTTAACACCTAGGTTGGTTTCACAAAATAACAAAAGCAATTTCACTTTCTGGGTTGACTCTTTTCCAATGCAGGGCACAGCTGAAAGATCAACAACAGCACAATTACAAACAAAAAAAATACATATTTTAAGGGTGTCCCCAAGTGACAACAGCAAACAAAAATTTTATGTAAGTGTGGCAGGACGAAGGGAGCCTCCTCCCGGGTGAAAGTCATGCGTGCTAACCAGTCAGCCAAAAAGGCTTCAACAAGTGAATTTTAATGTTTCTATTCCCCCATAATTAATACCCCCCATCTCTCTGGCTGAAAAGGTTTTGAGTATTGTACTTAATAAGTTCATGCTAGCTTTATATATAATTTGTGCTGTGTGATAATTAACCAGGTCCTGGAGTTTCAGGAAGTTGAAGTGCAAAAACAGAGTTTATATAAGTGACTTTATGTAGGCTAGAACACAGACTGCCCTCTTAGTAATTCTCTTTTTATAACTTTTGCCCCAGACCTCAGTACAGTATGTTAAGTAAAGTATTTTTCATCAGCAATAAACAATATAAAATGATCTAGAATCCAGGACATGTGTAATGTTATTTATGATTGAGATGGTTTTTCCACTTTATTTTCTATGTACAGTATCTGGTGCGAGTGCTTCCAATTAATTTTATTATATACTATCACTCCCAGGAATTTTCTCTCTTTTACATGTTCAGTAATTTCATTATCTATAGGCCTATGTGTGTGTATATCATCTTTGTTTTTATAATTACCATGTAACATTACTTTGGTTTTCCTATATGTATTTATAATTTATTATCTATCAATTTTTTTAATGGATCTGATTCATTATTTGTAGTAATATGCAGTAATACAGTTACGTTCATTTCTGTTGGTCACAGCAGATCAGATTTAGCTTTTCTGCTAATAAACCTTATGATGTTCACTGGTTTTTGTTCTATTGTCTTCTCTTAGCAATGTGTGCCAAGTTGAAATAGTTTTAGAGTCAACACAAATGTCTTTAGTGACAAAAAAAAGTAATGCCTTTTGCTCAAGGATGTTTGATTCTCCCAGGCTCATCCTCACCACCCTGGTCATCAGCTTCACTTGTCACACGGTGCCTTGAGCCCACACACACTGACGTCATCAACATCTTTCTGGAGACTTGATTGTCTTGTCTTTTTTGCTAATTTTAGCCTTAAATTCACACACTTCTTCTATTAGACCAATAAGTAATTAGTATTCGTTTACTATCTTAATGAACTCCTCAGACATAAAGGTCAGTCACAGCTTCATCTCCTCTAAATCTTTACTATTTGGCAGATTTTTCTGAAGAGGGATGACAATTCTGGCTAGACAACAAATGTGAGGCTCACCTTGGAGTTAGCTGGGTCTGAAGCCCGGTGGGTGATGGAAGCAAGTCCCAGGTCTCCCAGTGGTTAGAGGAGGCGGCGCCACGGCACAGATCCAGGTGGATTTGGGATGAACTTGCTGTTTCGGTAGCTATTCTCTAGCGTTGAGCCACTGATCTCCTATAGTCGCCAACGCCAGGGCAGGATGCTTCACAAGGTAGTTGAAGAAACTTGATTTTATTAATCACACATTAAATAAAAGAGATGCTTCACAAAATGGTTTATGCTCCACATAAACACAGTGGTTTCAAGCTCCATCAAGCTCCAAGTAAGTTTATCTTACCTAAAATGACTTCAAAACACTGGAGAGCGGGGCTTATGCTCAATCTAATGTCAGACCACTACACATCTCTGTTACACAGCACCAGATGACTAACTGGTTTTAGACAAGAATGAGCATGTTTATACAGCAAAACTGCTGAAAGGTGGATTTTTGACATGAGCTCAATATGAAGACCAGAATGTTTTCCTGTCTGTTTTGCTGACGACTGGTTTCCTCCCTGTAGGGGATCTGAAGGTAGAGATCATTGAGGGAGTCAATGGACGATTTAAAAAAAAGTTTAGGCCTTTTTAAAAAATAGATAAAAATAAAAATGTCTCAACAAAAAGATGAAATAAATCTAAAAGGAAAATGTGAGATACTTTAGCTTTGACAATGTAAAATGAACATGGAAAGTATCGCGTAAATGACTAATCAAGGCTGATTTGGCAGATTAGGCTATTTCAATTAAGTACACTACTTCAACTTAATTACATTTAGTTTTTGCCCTCCAGAATTCATATAACCTATTTAATATTGGTATTAACAACAAGGTTGAAATGAAGTTATATCCACTGGATCATTCAATTAAAATCAATGTTACATTTTACAGTGTGGAAAAGTTGCTCTGACAAACAATATTTTAAGGATTAAAATGAAATGTTTGAAAGGTTGCTTGGTTTTTTTCTGACTGAAGACTTCATATTATGTTGGTTTTTATGTTCTACATCTTGAAACCTAATTCACTGCAGCTGCCTTGGCCAGTTATCTCATGAGATTCTATTCAAAATGACTACACAATTAAATAGAAGTTCAAATAAATATGATCTACCCCTTGAGTAAATACAAAGTCAAAATATTTTACAACCGTTTCACATTTATTGCCATTAGAGGGAAGAAGGATTTAAGTTAGAGGTGAAAAATAGTAGTTTGACTCGCGCATAATTCCTGTTGGAGCAAAACATTTGCAACTGCAAATCAGTGACGATGGAGCTTGAAAATGTGATATAACATACATTGTTCTGTGTGTGTGTGTGTGTGTCTTAGACATACTGTACTCTTCAATGACATAAATGCATAAAAGCTATGTTTAGAACAAGCGAGTGAATCTTCCCCATCCGGTCCATTGGTATGAAGGACATATGTTCAATGTAAGGGTATTTTTTCCCCTCTTGCTAATAGTGCTTCTCAGTATGTTACTGTATCATAATCTTTTGAATTATTGCCTAAAATAGTGTCATAAGCTTCCCTCAGTCACACACTTTGTGTCTGTCTTATATATTCCAGATGATGGAATTTTTGGTAATCCTTTTGGATTAAAGACTTCCTCTAATACCTGGAGATGCAAGTCAACCACACTTATTAGGTAGTGGCTGTAAGCCTGTGTTGCTGCACAGAGAGGAAGGAAACAGAACGTCGGGGATGTACAGACAGAGAGAGCGAGAGGGAGAGAAAAAGCTTTAATGCTGGTGTCCCTTTTAGACATGCTTTTAATTCCTCTGCAAGAATATCAGCAATATTTAACTGGAAATGTCACAGAATGTCAAGTTGGAAAATGTCACTGGGGAAGGACTGGAGGGTGACCTCAAACCTCCCCTTTAAGATGAAATAAATATGCCTCTGTGGTATCGTAAAGGCAGGTTTTTTTTTTTTTCGTTTTTTTTTTTTCCAGGGCATGATTTCTCCATTTTACGGAGGCTATTCATTTTCATAGCGACAGAGGGGCGAAAAGGCAGAAGACAGGCATGGGAGAGATAAATGAACTCATCAATCGAGGTGAGTGGGGACACAGAAATGGCCAACTTCTACCCTGTCATTTCCACCAGCCATCAGTAATTGTTGACTTGCAGCATTGCATGCGTTGTCGGCTTTGCCTCCCTATGTGTGATTAGTTGAGGTGAATGCTAAGAGATGCGGTAGCCATTTCCTAAATGATCTATTGGTTAAACATTCATATGTGAAAGCATACATTAAAGGTTGAATCACTTGCTTAATGAAGCACTTATTCCAGCCTTAAATCAAAGTCAAAGCACTTTCACAAAGAGTATTAAGTATGAAAATATTCTAAAATTTAACCTTCACTGCAGTATAAGTTATAAAAATGGAAAAAAAGATGATGACTTATGTATTTTTTATCTTAAGGAGAATAAAGGAAGTTGATTATAACAGTGCAGGTGGAAATGTGCGCCCCACATCAGCCATGACAAAGCAGGGATGTGATGGATGTTCATGCTGTCCCTGACTTCTGCATCAGTCTGGGGGCACATTTCACCACCTCATATCCACTGTTGAGTCGTGCAGCGCTGAGGAATCCGTGTTGACATTTGAACCCATGCAACAGAGGACTATAAACAGCCCCTGGGCTTGATGAGCTGGAATCCTGAGCAGCGCTGGGAGGTATCTCACAGTACCAGCACACAGGATACAGGGAAACATAAAACAGCTGCGATCCGAAATCAATAAGGCTGGAGACAGAGAAAAAAAAATATTACAGGAACAGCAAGAGAACAGGGGGCACAGTTCAGCTAAAAGGCACAAGGATGTTTCAATTTATTTCTTTCAAGCCGCACTAGGGAAAATTTTCTGAGGGCAGCAATGATCCACTTATGCCCTATCAAGACATTAGCCTGCAGTCCTAGGTGTCAGATTAGATACACGTTTGCTTTTCTGCAGTGCATCCGAACATCTCTTTTCTCTTCTCTCCATGTCTTTCTGCTCTATCTCCCCTTGGACATCTACCTCAGAGCTTCAAACATGAAGGAAAGTCAAATCAACAAGATTGAGTTGCTGAGTTTTATGGATGGCACATCACTACTAACAGAGCCAAAGAAGTCATATTATGGCTGTGGAGACACATGTAGCTGGGATCAACCAGAACAGACATGAGGCTTATTGCAACAAGTTCACATAAAAAAATTGCTTCGGACATACCCTCAAATCAAGACGTTTAAAAGCACATACAATAGAGATGCAACAGTAATGGATGTCCAAAACGTCTCATGCTGCAAAAATATAATCTAAAGTGTCATTGTCTAACAAAGCTTTCCTCTACTTTTCTACTCAGCTGTATTCATGACAATAGTAAAATAAAACTGGTGAAATTACAAAGATCAAAGAGTAGTAATCCTTATTAAGAAATTGGCGAAACACAGTGGGAGTTTTAACCCAGGTAGTCAGATTTGTACCAACAAGGGCATTCTTATTTTTTTGCAGGTTTGGAATTGGAGCAATGTTTTGATCCTATGCACGTGATGTGGATGGTTTGTCAGTAGACACCAGCATCATTTTTTAATACAGATCCTTTGTCTTTCCTTTTCAAAATGATTGTTAAACCTTTATCTTACCTCATTAAAATCTCATTGTGACTGAGATTACTTTTGCAAGGGTGAATTGGCAAAGAGGTCAGAGCATCATGATAAGATTCAGCCCCAAAATATACTTGTTACAATACATGAAAACCAATAAGTTAGCAAATTCATGGAGCACTACACATCTTATAACGCAATATTTAAAGTTGTTAGTATACAAAAATAATACAGGCATGGTTCAAAAGATTCTTAAAAAAGAGTGAAAAACTTCAAATGAAATGAGTTGTGACATCTTCACCTCAGTTTGTGGTATTTCAAGCGAACATTTTTCATGAACAGGCAGAGCAGTCTAATGATTCAATAACCAAAAATAGACCAACATTTTTTTGCCCAAGATCTTAATTTTGCCATTTCAACAAACATCCTAAATTTAGTGTTCTGTGTAGTGAATAACAAGAGAAGAATATGGATTTTCCTACATCTTTTGGAGTAATTACCTTCATGTTTAGCATTCCCACACAAACACAAACCTTACAAGTTATGTCATGTTGTAAAGGTGACTAATTATAATGTATAGTATCATTAAAGGGGGAAAAATAACTGACTAAATAAAATGTCCATCCTTATGGTACCAAGTTTACAAATGACTAGCATATGATCTTAAATTCCTGGGGTCACGTTTAACTTTAAAGAATAACATTGACAACAGTCTCAAGAGTAATCACAACTATAAATCTTCATGAAATCTGCATGGTGGTAAATTGTTTTCTATCGGTGATGTAATTTCTGCTGGAACTCTTACCAGGGTTAAAGAAGGCAATGCTGGAAAATTCCAGTTTTGCTGGGCAACCTCAAAACCAATCTCTGAAGCATTTCCACCACCACAACAGTTCCACTCTTCAGTAAAGTATGTTGTTTATTTTCATAAATTAAGCACACCTACACAGTGATGCTGTAAAACCAAGTTTTCTGTGAAAATGCCATGAATGTTGTCCTTGAACATGAACCACATCAGTTCTTCACTGCTCAAAGAGTCCCATGTGGGAGTCTTTTTTTTTTTTTCTTCCCTGAATTTTTTTCATTTTATTGTGACACTCAAGGATAGTTTTCACACATCATTTGCTTTCACTTACTGTTTGATTAGATTTAGAAACCAAAAATAACACCTCTCAGCTTTTAAGGCTTTCAGGTTGTGTTTCATACAACCACCAGGGGTCACGTCTTCTAAAAACACAGTTCCAGAGTCTAAAAAACAGCTTACTAATGTGAGTTTAGGACATATCTTTATTTTAAGCCAGTTGACAATAGGGACACTTAGAAAGGGGTGGTAACTAATCCTAAGACCTCATGATAAAGCATTAGACTGATGAGGAAGGGAGAGATCTTTCCATCTTGCATGAAGCTTTTCCACATGACAAAACTGGTCATTCTTGTTTTCTTTTTCTTTGATTTTACTTCAAATGTACATTATCCATATTTAATTTGTGTAGTACTTGAACCAATTTACCACTTCATTGAAAAACTAATAAGGAAAACATGATGAAACTTTTGGGAAGGCTTTGCTTCACCCCAACGCTAACGAAAATCACATTAAGAAGGACAAAAGATTTCCCGGCAGCACAAATTTTAAGTGGTTCACAGAGGGTCAGGGCAGATATGAGGTGACACTCCAAAAAATGTACGTGTTTTTGTTCCCTCCTCCTTGCCCTCCTCTTATATTGGCAGGTAATAGTATTAAAGGTGCATTATTTCAAGGTCCTAGTCCTTTAAAAGTGATAAAGTGTGATCTGCTGTCTGTGGCAGCTACCTGGGCGTCCTTTTCTGAGGTCAGCCTGATCTTCTTCTTTGGTCTGCAGTAAGCTATCCCTTCTGTCCAGAACCTTTATATAATCAAAGGTCAAAAGACGGCGAGTCCGTCGGCCAGAAATATCATGAAGAGTTTTTTTTGCTTTTGAAGGTGTCACATTTCTCCTTTTGAATCACAATTCGCAAAAGTAGGTGTTACAAAGTAGGTGGTCTGGAGCTGCCATTGAAAAGTGTGGGATGCAACTCTTTATGTAATCAGCAAACAAATATGTTATGCAAATCTTTTCTTATGATGTTTCTATTGATACAAAGACATGTCATTCCTGGGACCTTGAACAAAGATGAAGAAACCGTTAGTGCCAATACTTGACGCATACAGCTGTACTGCCTTTTTACATTTGAAAGCCACCTACGTAAAACGTCCATTATTTACTTTGAAACTAATAATGCTCATTCAAATAATATCAGTTATTACTTCAACCCCCAAAATCAGATAAAAACTGAACAAAAAAGAAAAAAAAATTCCAGTAAAGCTGAGGAGAAGAAAATATTGATACTATACCCACTGGCCATTATCTGTGTATTAGTGCTGAACAACACTATGAAAGACAGAAAGGTTATTGTCTACAGACAAAGGAAACGGGGATGCCACTTTAGTTACTGGCTTTAAATTGGGTTTAGTGTGTTTAAAAATGTGTTTCCATCAGTCAGTCGGAAAGCTGTGCATGTAATCTAAATCCATTTTCCATCCTAATAATAGTGACCCGTTTCTGTAGTAAAAACCAGACACTGTATTACGGCTCAGGCTCCGTGAACGCACAATTCATCTTCTCAGGGCTAAGTAATGTCAGGGCAACATTGCGTCACTTCCACAGGAGGATGCAATGCTAGAGATGTTCCCGACCATGTGCACTCCATCCCAGCTCCCGCTTCTATCAGACCTGCTGTCCCCAGGCTCAAGTGCTCCGACACGGGCAGAGTGAGCAGGCATTAACCTTTGAGGATAGGCCTTCATATATATATTTATATATATATGTATATTCAGTTTTCAGTTTTCAAGACGAAAGGAAAATAGTGCATCTGCTTCTATTGATTTTTCTCATGTCTGCTCTGAGTCAGTGGCAAAGTTTTGAGAGTTTCATACATTCTGACTCCCTCTCAAAACTAATATACAGATCTGTTCTTGGATGCCTTGGGGTGTTATTAAGTGCTTTTGGAGAAATCACAATATGTACAATCACAATCGGTTTGTCTTTTCAACCAAATCCAAGTCCTGACTCCCTCTCTGCTGATACAAACAGCCACGCTGTCAGATCCGCTCAAAGTTTCCATGCTGCAGTTACCATTACAACAAGAGCTACAATGTTGTTATTATGCACCACGTTCCTTTGAGTGACACAGCAGTAATTTGCTCTATAATGATTGCATTGTCCTCTCTTTTCCTCCTCCATGGACATTAACTTTCATTGCATAATAGCTTGGCTGTGACACTACACTACTTTTGCCTTTATGGGTGTACATAAACTGACTGTAGTTTCACATTATAGCTGACATTTTAAAAGTGTTGCGTAAAACCAAGTTGGAATTTTCTATGAAGCAGATGTCGTGGGTCTGCAGGTAAGAATAAAACTGAAACCCTTGACAACAGAAAAATTTTAATTAGAGAAAGGAAGTAAACCAACTTCGGGTAGAAAAACTATTTCAGTGCAATTTAGAGATGATGATAAACATGCTGTGCAAAGGGAATTCACATGTGCTTGCACTCGTGCTTGATTTTCACTTAGTTGTGTATATGTAAACAGAGTTTTGTCATTTTGCACCTTTTCTGAATTTATTTTCCTGATAAAATTGAATGTCTGCAATGAATTTCATTGAGAACACACAGTGGGACAGCAATACTGCGAAGCAGATCATCAGACAGAGCGGTATATTTCCCCGGTGCTGAATTCCTGTTGGACAGGACGCTACCGGTCTAATGGTATCAGGGATTCCATTTACATGGACAACAAAAATCTGTACATTATCTGATTTCTGAAGTTGTCACATGATTCAGGTGATCATGTAAACATCATATGCTTTATCAGAAAACTGTTATACAATCATGACAATTCAGATTAACGTGCTGCTGTCTTCTTGGAAATACCCATAAATCGGATTTATTTACCTTTTTTGATAAATATCCTGGTGCGTGTTGAAATAAATTTAGGAAAAAAAAAAAAACTGTAGAAAATTAAGATCTGCCATGTCAAGACCAAGTCCAGATCCTTCCGGAATGAAAACCAACCATTATTTTCTTCGTATGGAGTATGAACGCAGCTGTTCTAAGCCTATTTTATGGGCCTATCGGCTCCCATGTAAGGATAGCTAATGCTACGTAGATGTCATCATGTTCAACAAAAGAAGCTGGAGGGTGTAAAAATAACAGAATATTTGAGTCTTACATCAAGTGTTCCAAGAGGAAACCAGATAATGGGCTGAAGACACGTCAAATGTGACGTCATGTTTCCATCATGTTTCCATTCCATATTTCAGTAAAAGCCTAACTAACAGTGAACTGATTCTGATGCTCATGTAAACAGATCTAATATAATGCTTCACAAAACTGGCTGACAGGCCAGTCCACCTTATTTTGTGTCGTACAACATTTTCTTTAATCTTTGTAATGCTCTTTAACTCGATGGAAACATCGTAAAATGAGCTTTTCTCTCAGGTTTCCATCAGTCTATAAATACATGTATTTTCTTGCATTCAACACTTGAATAATTGATGGAGTTACAGACACTAAATAAGGAATAAAATCTGAATTCCTTTGAGGATGTAGGATATAATAATTCTTCTTGATTACTGAAATAGTTATTCTTGAATATCAAGGCAACATCTGAGTAAATACAGTTGAGGAACAAAATAACTTGTTCTTAATTTAGTCTTGCTTGCCTTTGTTTTTCTCATTAATAATGGCTCTCAAACAGTTTGTTGTTTCTGCTAAGCTTGTTCCTCTGTGAAGTCTGCCACATCACAATCCAAAATTTCTGTCTACCTCCTATCTGCAATTCAAATGGAAAGCCTTCGCAGAACAGTCCAGATGGTCCATCTCAGCCTGCTATTCGCCAGCCCATAAGCAAGTTCTGTCTGTGTCTATTCTTCTGCAACCTCACTCCAAATGTCTCCTTTAAAAAGAAGAGAAAAAAAAGACACAAATATTAAGACGGGTCAGATTTGTACACTAATTGGATTAATTCACGACCCCAATATTGAGGTGAACTCTGACGTTTACCAGTGAACTGAAACACTTATTCAAATGGGGTTTTCTGATTGATGCGGAGCCAATCCAAACAGTAGGATTCCCATTTCCAGCAGGCTTGCAATTTTTCAAACATGCTGACTTTGCTCCTGTTGCTGCACTCAATGTGCCAATTTTGGCATGAAAGTCTATCAATCACAAGTCTTTTGGCCCACCCACACATAGCCCAGACGTTCAGTCATACAGCTCCCAAAGCTGAAGCAACTTTTCCCTCCCAGCCGTCAGCTCTAATAAAACCCAAAAGAAAAAAAAAAAGAGAGAAAAAAATGTAGGCGCGGGGAAATGATCATTTGCATGTCTGCTAGCCTGTCAAGTCAAACCCTCACTCCAAAATGAACACTGTCAAACGCTGATGCCATGAACCATTTTACGCACACGTGCCAAAGTGTGTCAGGAACCCATCTCACCACCTGTCCTTCAACAGCGCGGCGGGGTGCTACCTTGCCTATACTGGCTCTTATTGATGATAAGGCGGCCCCCTACCAAATTACTCCCAAAATAACCCAACATGTCGCGTCCCTCATGGCAGTTTCCAGTCTTCCCTGTTATGACACGCTGCCAAAATACCACGAAACACAGCAATTTGCACAGGTATCAAAATTTTAAATGTGAGACATGATCCCTCTAAATTTAGATGAAATCCCGTTAAGCTTGCAAACATCTGTGACACACTTTTACAGGGTGTGGAGCTGTTCTGCAACAAGCAGCCGTGCACTGCAGTGTTAAGTATTTCCTTCTAGTTTTACTGTTGTTATTCAAATATATTTGCTGCATGCCTGAAAGAGTAACTGTAAATTTTCTTTTTGATACAGCGGCTTTCAATTCTTAAGAGAAGATATCAAAAATCTGCAAAGAAAAGTACATTTCCCTTAAAAATAATGGAGGTGGATATCTGACTCAAAAGATTGTACAGAGGAGACTACATCGGCCTGACACTGGTTTTCTCTGACCTATAGGAAGCTTTTCACACCTGCTTTTAAATTTTCACAGCGCACCGTAACAGCTCTTGATAAAGGGTGCGACTGTCACGCCGCTGGGGAAACAAGCTGTTAAAAAGCACCGGGAACACAAATATCTGTGGCATACGCACAAGAAAGACATTCATTACTGCAGAGGGACATATAAGACCTGCTGCTTGCTATTCTCTGTTTACTCAGATATCAGGCAAACCCCATAAATATGGAAGCCATAAAGTAAGCTGGAACCACATTCTTGATTATAAAAAAAGAGTAGATTAAGAGCCAACTTGGCTGCTTCTCAAGCATAGGTCATACGTGCTGTGTGTGAGCAGCAAGCACTATGGGAACATTTTTGCAGTCCACCTCCCCCTTTTCACAGATAACATGGCACTCGGGGGTTGTCCTTGTACATATCATTGCTGCCCTCTGCAGTTCTGCATCCATTGGCTCCTTAATGAAAACGGCACAGCCGTGTGCCATGATAAGGCTATTATGGGCTGCCGTGTGACAATGTCGCACTTTAAATTAAACAGGC
Source organism: Craterocephalus amniculus (assembly GCA_036024015.1). Lineage (NCBI taxonomy): Eukaryota > Metazoa > Chordata > Actinopteri > Atheriniformes > Atherinidae > Craterocephalus > Craterocephalus amniculus. The sequence goes on along the minus strand of JAVQJG010043557.1, from coordinate 17,550 downwards.
TTTTGTTTTCAAGTGATGGGTTTTTTGTTAAAAGTATTATTCCTTTATTCTTCTGAGTATAAAACAGACACTCATAGTGTGAAGATAGGAGCTCTGAATATTCTCTCCGTGACTTCTATCTTCATTTAACCTCAGGTCCAGCAATTAAATTCCTCCAAAAAAAATCCACCCACACTGCTACGTTGCAATTAGAAGAACATTCAGATCTCAGTTCCTAACTTTAAAACGGTTTCTAGGGCATGTCCAGTGTCCTATTTTTTACCCACTAAAGCACAGTGACATAAATGGTCAATCCACACCTGTGGTGTGATGTGCCTTGTGACACTCGGCTCAACTCTTCCCCCTTTGGGCCTGCCCACTCGCCTGCCTGCCTGCTACATAACAGGACAATGCAGTTAATGACAGATGGCCAGGCGATGACCACGTCCTTGAGCTGCGAGCCTTATTGGCACCTTTTGCTAATTGTATCACATATAACACAACTAAAAGCATAATAAATCTGGGGGAAGAGTGGAATGTTTTATGCAAGCCTTCTCCTCTTTTTCCAAGTAGTAAATTGCTCAGCTCTTGAAATATCTACAACCTTATGACACCCATACTGCATTAGCTTAATTGCCTTTTTTTTTCTCTCTCTCTCTCTCTCTGGCCAGGTTCTCGAGCCCTGAAAATAAGAAAAGGAAAAAGGAAGCGGTAGTGGCTAAGAAATGGTGCAGATCTTTGTACTGGTTTACAACAATCGAAGCCTATTAGGTGTCGATTGTGTCGATGAAGTGATGTGAGGCGAGAGAGAGCATGAAATAATGATGCGCTGGAGAAAAACTGCCCAGTGCTGTTAAAGGTTTATCAATTGCACATGTGTTCTGCTAGATAACACTAACAGGAAACCAGTCAGGAAACACAAAGACTTCCAAAATCATCCAAACTTAAGACTTTATGAAACTCCAGTAGTGAGGACACTCGAATAGTTCACCTGAGGAGTCTCGCACATGTCCATGTAGACAGCTTGTGTCACGGCAGGGTTTTTCTCAAAACACGGAGTGGCACTCCCCACCCCTGCCGCCCAGCCTTCCCATCTCACCCAGGGCTCGTTACAGGGAGAGTGATGACGTTGTCTCGAAGCAGCTGCTGCAGGATCGGCTCCGCCAAGGGATGAGAGCCAAACGCCCTCCCTCGTCAATGCGCTGACAGAATCTCCGACACAGAGGAGCAGTCTCTCAGGTACCGCAAATGAATAAACCGGAAGCTTGCATAAATTGCGACATGAGCTAAAACCTAACCACTTAAAACCTAACCACTTAAAACTTTTATTGCCTCTCTCAAACAAAGGTTCATGCACTCTGCACATGTACAATCAATGGCTGATATTGACTTTAGCATGGACAGCAGGGCCCAGGCACGTGTTCACCAGCACATCCAAGTGATGAGTGAATTGATTAGTTCACCTGCAGATATTTTCAACACTTGTCTGGGGATTACGAGCTGCTGCGTCTCTATTTTCCTTTTACTACTTTGTGCCCTGCATATGTGGAACCAACAGATAAATATTAGTCATTGCAATCCTACATGAAGACCCCGTAGTCAAGAGATATGTTCCAGCTTTCCTCTCTCTCATACTTTGTTTCACCTCACTCCATATCTGCTTATCTGCAATAGACTCTCCTCCCTTGTGGTAACTTTACCCTTAACCTAACGACCTAGCAAATTACTCTTGGCCCTCCATCCCATAGTAGATTATGCTGCAACACGGGCACAGTAATAAGCCGTCAGACAAAGTAAATGCCCATGATGTAGGGCACAAATCTTATTTGGCCGGCACCAAAGTCCACAAAGAAAGCTGAGTCGGCAGCAGACTGCTTACTGGGTGCTAAAGGGAGATTTATTTTCATACTTCATTAAATATATTGAACAACCGGGACCATGGGTTCCAATATTTGGATGCAGCGAATGTCCTACAGTGGAGGGAGGAACTTGATCGAAAAAGGCAGAAAAATTAGTGCGCGTTTTTTTGTGGAGACAATTCTGAGCTACACATGTACAAAAATAGAAAATCTTAAAGGAGCTATACATGATATTATTTCAATCTTTCTAAGAAAAATGGTTTCTACGTGGTATATCATGTGGTGTTATGTGGATGTCGGACTTACCCCTTTTAAGTCCATAAAAATGAATGACTCATTGATTGCGCATATGTACGAGTCCATGCCATTTTAGTTAGCGATAGCGGTTAATTTTTAGCTTTGGCGTGACGCTCTCTCTCTGCCAATGGGGTTAACTTACGTAACTTCCAGATTCCCTAGGGGGAACACTCTTACTGGCTAATCAGAATCCAGAAGTTATTGCCAGAGAATGATCGTCACGCTGAAGCTGAAAACTAGCTGCTTTCGCTAACTAAAATGTCCTGGACTGATACATATGCGCAATCAATGAGTCATTCATTTTCATAGACTTCCACCTTTTACCACATAATATATCGTGTAGAATCCATTTTTCTTAGAAAGATTAAAACAATATAAGGTATAGCTCCTTTAAGGAGCTAAAATGCAGGAAAGTTTAAATGTAAGAGTTAGCATGCAAGAAAGGTGAACGCAAGCAACCAACGTTTTGCTCTTCATCTCCACTAATGGCTTGGACAAAACAACCCCTCAGATTGCAGTGAATGGGACAGGAAATGACTAAGTGGAGTGTAGGAATTGCTGCTCAGCTGAGTAAGCACAGTGGGACAGCATTTCTGAGGGCCAAAGAAACCTTTAAAACCACTGGGGCAATGAGAACGGGCGGGGTAGGACTAACCACTGTCGTGCACTCACAGCCGCATTGTTGTTACACTCACAACTCCGCATGTGCCAAGCTGAAAGAGGATTTCCACTGAAAGACAGAATAAAGAGGAAGCCATAGTGGTTATGTTGGAAAAAAGAGGAACAAGGGGGAAAAAAGGGGGAAAAAAAAAAATCACACACACACACACTGATGGGGAAATCAATAAGTCTATATGAGAAATGGTCTGAATGGCTTGCATTTCATCACCGGTCATGAAAAGGTTATTTTACACCCAAAAAGCTTGTATTGATCGCACGCACTCGGCACGGTCTCCGAGAGAGCCGAGGAATATCTGCTGGGGGAATTTACACGGTATTTATTTTTCGCATTCGGATTAGGGTGGGCGTTGGGGACGATCAATTCTTGTTTAATGTAGCTGCAGGGATCAAGACATGAATCATAAGGCTCAACAGCTATTAGATTTTATTTGGTATTATCATTGGTTGGCTTAAGGGACCGGCTGTCCCTCGGTTTAGTCAACATATGGATTTAAACTTTCATGTTAAAACAAAAAACAAAGTTGGGTGTTTCGGAACTTCCTTTAGTAGCTGATTTTGGACATATAGGAAACGAACATGACAAGTTGACAGGTGAAACAGGTGAAAAGTACCTGGCAAAGGTTTGAGAGGAAACTTGTGTCTCTATTAATCAACTTATGTTTTCTTCTAATTCTTTATTGATCACTCATCAAGTATTAATGAGCACTTGTGTACCTCGACACTATTTCCAAGCATACCAATTTTTTTTTTTTAAAGAATCAATCATTTGCCTATTTAGAACATGTCAGAAAGTGGTGAAAAATGCCAGATTCAATTTCCAAGAGCCAGAACTTATTTCTGAAAAGACTCTCAGGCTTTATATCAAAAATTGATTGTTCATATCACACATATGAAGGTTTTTTAGCCACACTTTGAAAAGTGTACTTTCAAAATGCTTGAAGTTTTATTTAAAGCACTTTTTCATTTTACATGAATCCCACTCAATTCTTTTGTTGGTGATCTAATTGTACATGCTGATTCAATTCATTTGAAATCAAGAGAAATGTTAATCTATTAAGATTATTCGACTTGAGAGTCAGGCCTACTCAAATCATGTTGTTTCTTTGAAACGAAGAATCTGAATAGCTGACTTAATTTAGTTGAAAGAACCCTTTTAAAGATTCAAGTTGTGAAGACAACAACAAAGGCTCATTGGAAATTCATATTTAGCAGGAATTTAACCCTTATGTGCTTAACTACCTGTAATTGTAATGTTTTTTTTCCGTTTAGATGCTTTTTAAATCATAGTAAATGTTCTTTTTAAATGTTTACCAATGAAAAAATACAATATACTTTTGACAGTTTAAAGACTTTCAAGTGCTGTGTATAGGAGTAAACTGTAATGTGCTGTGCTGGGATTAATTATGGAATTTTATTCAAGAACAAACTGCAATTCCCTTTATATAACTAGCGACCGCAAAACCAGACAAGAGGAACAATGCTATTGTTTAAAGAATCAATCACTTATAATTAGGGGTATCATATTTCTTTATGATGTAAATGACCAACCAAACATAGCGCACTAATATTTATCTAAGCAGCTTTTGTCAAATGCATGACAAGGAAATTAAAGTTTCATTTCAAAGAAAATGATTGATTCACCTTGTCTGAAACTTTTCCTGTGCAAAAAAAAGACCTTAGATGTATGCCGTCCAGCAGCTAGCATACATTGCTGATGAGTTGAGATGACCAGTTCAACATGGATCAACATGACTTACAGCCATGTTGGTGCAGCAGCAGAGATCAATTCATCAGCAGATACCTAAGCATGGGGGAGATGTTTTATTGTGCAGTGTTGTAGGTGATGAAACAGCAATGCTGGACGAAGGCTAAAAAAAAACATGAAAACATGCAGCTTTTCTGCAAAGCTAGCAGATAGAGCATAGATCATTCTCATGTTAACAAAAGTGAGATGCTTCCAGCGCTCGGCCCATCGGCCCCCAGACATTCATTGACATGGACCACGCAGCCAAACAGCAATCCTGTGCTTCAAATGAATAATTCAACCATAACCAATAAGCCAATGTTCCAGTGCTCAGCGTGTGACACAAAAACGATAGCACTCTCACTTATGTCTGTTGAAATTACAGAGATTAATAAGAGCACTCAAATGTCTGCATGCTGACAAACAACAACAGCCATGTTTGATTTGTATGGATTTGCCAGAGGAATCTATTTACAAGCGGTTTTTATGTGGCTTGCGCGGCGCGGCAAAGAAATCTGACACTCTACAGGAAAAAAGTTGGGGGTGGTTGGTCTGAGAAATGGATGCAAATTAGTTTTTAAGAGCAAAGCTTGAATCAAAATACCATGAATTATGCTGTTCAGATGGAAAGTGTAATATCCCAGCATGTATCACAGTATTAGTATAATGTAGCAGCACATCCAAAAAATAAAATGCAGATGGAAGCCAACGCTAAATGAGGCTATTAGAAGTCTCTGTGTGTGGTTTTAAACCAAAGTATACTGAGGTATGTGACCGGGTCAGTGGAATTTTTACTATTTTACCTGCAGTACATGAAAAATAAAGTGCTCATTATTATTATTAGGAATAATCTGGACTTTTTCCATTCAGAGTTGTTAGGCTGCATCTTTATCATCCTGTAAGAAACATTTAAGTCTGTACTGACTTTCAGAAGTTCAGCGGTCACAAATGTGGGGGTTTGGTCAGCTGTTTTTCATTATTTAGTTATCTTCACAGTGTAACTCAACTCTGGTAATGACTTTTCCAACCATTTGTCTTTATTTATCATAAATAAAGGTTACAACCGGTCAAAATAAAGCACAGTGTATATGCGATTTCACCCACACATCCTTCACACCCACGCATACATGTTCATAAATTATGGATAAAAATGTTTATTGTCAACTGCGACGACACCATAACCACCCACAGAAAACTGCTACTACATATTACTCTCATCCTCATTGATATGCATATATGGCAGGAAGCATGATGGGCTGTCATTTTACACAGTTTACAGCTTTTAACGTCCATAAGTGTGTTTCTACGCGGGGACTACAAGCTCTTTCTTTTCACCCTGAGGATATACGCCTTAGCTCTTTGCCCTTGACTACTTCCATGCACTTGCCTGTGACTGCACGTTGCTCCTGCGTACTATAGACATGAAGGGTCAAATGCACAGGACGGATTTACCCACAGGCGCAAACAGAAGTACAGTGTACAGAACTGTCTAATGGAAAGAAATACAATGGAAAAGCGCCAACATGGAGTTATCGAGAGAAAGAAATGCATTGTAAAGAAGTAAGAGGTGACATCGTGAGCTTCTATGTGCTAGTTGATCACTGGGAAATAGATGAGTCCAAAATAGATAAAAAGTGATAAAAAATGATTTGTTAAAAACATTGCCTTTTAAAAATAGCTTCTGAAAAATAGCCTAAAAGTCAAATGGCCTAAAACCTGCCAGGAGATTAAATCTGTTTGACTATCATATACTTAACAAGTTGGTGGTTTTATTCTTAGTTTTATATCTTCTGGCAAAATATTAATGTTTTAATCATATTTGCATTTAGAGTTAAACTGATAATAAAACAGTATGACTATTTACTGACAGAAAATTAAGGCATGATAAAATAATATGGAACCCCCACTCATTGAGGACAGTTCTGATCTAGTCTATTTAGTAGAAAAATAAATGATAAATATGACACAAAACAGCTGTATTTGAACATTTTTAATTTTTTTTTCTGTAATATCACAACATCAGGGGTAGGTTACTCCTATCATATATTATTTTAAATGTATCCATTTGTCAACACACCTAATTCAAATTAATGGATCATTGTGCAATGATGCAGATGTTTGGATATTTACACAAGATGGAAATCCCCAGTGTTAATTGTTAGAAAAGAAGAAGAAGAAGAGCCAGCAGCAGTCGGCCCTGTAAGTAACGTGCAAGTCAACTAGTTGCAAAGAAAAGCATCAAAAGGAGCTGAAGCTAATAAAAAACCATAATGAAATGACAGATGAACCTTGTCTCCACCAACATCCTCTGTTCTCCCTCTCTCATGCATACACACACAGCAATTAAATGTCTGCTGACATGTATTTTCAAAAAATGGAGCTCAAATAACTGTTCGCATACTGTATGAGGTAGTTACGCTGGTGTGAAAAACCCATAAAACTCCAAGCCATTTTTGGCAATTTTTGGTTTCCCTGTGTTCTTTCTATAGTAAAAATGCATATCAAAGCTCATCCCTTTTAACGACTGTCAAAATACGGACATTATTTCTCAAGGGGAGTCTCAGTTGTCATATCATGATGCCAAAATAGGGCTGGGCGATATGGCCTCAAATCAATATCATGATATATTGAGCAGTTCATTTCGATAACGATAAATGGACAGCACTATGGTGAACAATTTCAATTTGCCACTGATGTAATATCAGACTGATGTACGGGTCCACCATGCCACTCTCTGTTCTGTACTTATACATGCTGGGAATCAGAGTTTTTGTAAAATACTTCAGATTAATTAATTAATACTGGGCCAATAAGCACCGACTGGGCAGCCCCATTGTATTTACACACTCTTAAAATATCAAATTTATTGATAAGGGCAAAAATGATATTAGTTATCATTGTAAGTCTCGGTATTGGTACATTTGCAATATTGTTGTTATTTGTTTTTACTATAAAATGAGAAGAATAATTGTGTTATTATGGATCACTTATTGTTGGTTTAGCATAGAATCTCCAAATAAACATAGCATCTTGTGCCTGGATTGAAAACTTCCTGGACAGGATGTAAATGGCTGAAAAACTTTCAGAGATCAGCTAAAGGGTAAACTATCCATCACAATTTACCCCACAGAATTACACCTCACTGTTCCTGAGCATTGCTGACAATGTGAGCGACTGTTTAGGGACACCGGCAATTTCAAACAGTTTTAAAGGGGTTGATGTACAGCAAGATCAATATAATTTTTTTTTTTTGGTATTGCAAATTATTTTTACAGTTAAAATGTAAAGACCCAGTGGTGAATGAAGACAGTAAAAAAGAGTTTGTTTTCCTTTTATATATGTACTGCCTCTGCTGTTAGAAGGCTGGAAGACACAAAATATTGCATTGAATCACCAATGATTTACAGAAATAAAAACATATATCCAATCTGGTAGAACTCTGCCTTGTTGTATTTGTATTCTTTAAAGTCCAGGACTACAAAATGTCAAATGGTTTTGTGGTTGTTCCTCTACAATCCTAAAAGTGAGAAATTAATTGCAGTGTTATTTAGAATTTAAATCCATCTTTTTTCTATGCTTGTGCAATCTAACTCTGGGTCAGAGCTCCCCATCTCAGCTACCATCAGGCAAAAGGCAGGGCACATTCTTGATAAGTTACCATTCCATCACAGGACTAGCACAGAGACAAACATTCCTAGAGTAAATCAACCAGGAACTTTCTAGCTGTGAGGTAACTCCATGACACCACCATGCAACCCAAAGCTAAACTCTTTAATTATTAAATCAAAAGGTTTTGCTATAACTCTGTGGGTTTCACTTTTTATCAAGTAAAAAGCTAAAAAAAAAAAAAACATTGTTCATTAATGCTGATTCCATATTGGGCTGGAGTCACAGCTTATGAGGTTCTAAGTGAAATCCCCGACTTGTTCCTAAAGTCAGATGGGAAATTTCCTTGTGTAGGTCTAGATACTGTAAGTCCAACTTTATTCATAAAGCACTTAAAGATAGCCACAGTGGACCAAAATGATATACAGAAAAATAAAAGCACAAAGAACCAATCAATCAAAAACATATCAAGTTGCGTTTAAACACACTGGAAGATCAATTTATAGTGTTTCAGATCAGTTATCACATTTTAAATCTGTAACCATTTATGACAAAATACGTTAATTTAGAGATATTCATCTGTCAACCAGTCACTAACTAACTCTTAAAAACTATTAAACAATTAACTGTTCATCAATGCTAAGGTCATATCCCAATTTGTCTCTCAGGTGTTATTAATGAAATAATAATTAGAATTCTAAATAAACTTTGATTAAAGAAACGGGCGGTTAACCTATACAGACGGTTCCTCATTTGTTTCTCAACGGTTACCTGGTAACTCCTCAAAAATTTCAGACCTTTATTATGAGATGCCTGAAAAGCTTTCTGTACAAAGTTTGTGTAATTGCATCCATCTAAGAATCCAAGGGATTTTGAGTTTAGGGGTGAAACAGAATAAAGACAGGACACCCAATTACCTAAACGGTAATGGTAGCTGACAGCGTGATTAGCCACTGACAGCGCCATTAGCTGAGAATGTCACCCACTTTTAGAGCTCGTCTCATTGAATGGCTTTTACTTTATTGTGGCACATCTGAAGCTCGGTGTTAGCCGAAATCAAACATCTCTGAAGAGCAGCCTCGGAAAAGGGTGCTGATTTCTTAAAGGGAGAAAAAAATACTAGATTGAAAGGAGCTTTTGCTTCTTAGGCATATAAGTTTATATGTTCTTTTGCTGCTATTGATACAGGAGAGCCACATTCAAATGATAAATGGCTAAAGAACCGTAGGCCGCACTGAGACAAACACACTAAAAAACAGCCAAACGCTACATCCATGGATCAATATTGCTTTCACTTGACAGGGAGAGATTGATCACAGACCGACATGAGATTTCAAGATGAAAACAGCAGGTGTCTTCTCTGGAGCAGGATGTAGAGTAACAGAGCAGTGCACCCGCTGCTAAAACCGACGGGCCGGCAAAGACATAGAAACCAGAGCCTTCACTCGCCCACGCACCTTACGTGACTGGATAGACTCAATTGAAGATCCAGAGACGATGGATACAGCAGCTCTTGCCGCTGCTGATGTCTCGAAAGTCTGTTACACCCCTCTCCTGCTGTTTTAAAATGATTTTCAATTCAGTTTTTTTCCCTTTTCTTCCTTTTTCTTTTCCTGGTTTGTGTCAGCAGCAGAACGACATGCCCTGACCAGTGCTCAAGTAGAGCCCTTTCTGAATGATTATGTGACTAAAAATGTCTGCATAGATGGTTTCGTGTGGTTGGCTTGGGGTTTAACTTAGTGCATGTTCACCAAGCTGGAACATTGTGATCATCCTGGACGCAGGGAACATGGGCATGTTGACATTGCTGATTAGACTAATGCTAATTTGTCCTTTCATAGGGAGCATTGGGGTTTTTTTGGTTTAACAGTCTCCACCTAAGAATTGCTTTAATTCAAACTCCGTCTCCTTCAGCAACAGCCTTAAAAGTTCCTGTGGTGTCTCCACCAAAAGACTCGTTTAATATTACCACAGCATCCACCACTGATAAGACAAAGCAGAAGCCAAAAACTTGACAATGCATTTACAATTTTACATGTTGTTCATGCATCTCCCCTAATATTCCACTGCCCTGCCCTTAGAATCTGTAAGAATTGTGATGCAAGGCACATTGGAGTCTCAGGCAGTCTGAGTTTCTGGTTTGATTACATGGATTTCGCATCCCATCAAAGACATCAGTGGAATCCTGGCAGGGCTAAGTAATTCAACAGCATGTTCAGGCATGTTTAGGCAGGCTTTTGATACTTCAAAAAGGTTGGAATGTTTGTGATAACATCTTGTGACATCTAATCATGTTGCGGTTCGAGTCTCAAAGACAACGTGTTACTGGCTTTCTAAAGGGCAGGAGTGACCATGGAGATGCAAAGGCATTTTAAAATCTTGACATTTCATGATCATTAATGACAAAAGGGACATCTTCAGAAGATGTGTGTGCTTGATTTTCTTTTTTCATTCTTGCTTTTGATGGGAAAAAAGTTTTTTTGTGCTGTAACATTTAACAACTGCAAGAATCTTATGATATGGAGAGAAAACATTATGGTTTAATATCACAGTGTGCAACATTGAGGTTCTATAGACAGAAACACTTTACAGTATTTAGTAATACACTTTGATTGGTGAGGAATAGTGTAAAAAAGTCACTGGAGAAAGGAGTAAGACCCAAATAGATTTACTATTCAGGGCCCGGTAGGCCATTGGGGATGGCAGTTTTCTAGTAAGAATGAAAGATTTTAAACCTTTCAATGTTTGCATAAGTAATGTAAAAATTTTCCCTTTTTTCACTTTCTTTCCACTACAAATAAAAATACTATTTTTTAGAATATGGATGAGATATCAGTAAAGAGATAACATATTACATAGGAAAAACCCTGCCAAGCCATAGAGACAGGTTAACTACTTTATTAAGTATTAAATTATTATTTTGATATATATATATATATATATTTATTTTGACTATTTTGATTGCTGTTTTGTGGGCAGAACCATGTTGCTTTACTTTTAGTTTCAGTTTTTATTTGCTTGGGAAAATTCTATTCGATGTGGTTTAGGCACCAAAATTACTTGGCTAGGCTTGGTAGAATAAAACTGACCAGGAAATTCAAATTTTGATTGAAATACAAATTCTGCGCTCCTCTCAGGGACTGAAAATCTCACCTTTTCACAGAGATGATGAGGTTATCACTACTGCTTGAGTTGGGGAACTTGTTGCTACATGCAGGACCACATGATTTTCTGTTTCTTTAAGTAAAATAGCAGTTTTTTCTTCTATAGCAGGCATTTTTGGCCAAGTGCAATAGTTCCTGTTGATGTCTTCTCAGTCTTCTAACTTCTCTTTCTAAATGCGGTTCTGCTTGAAGTGTCTGATAGTGACTGATGAATCACTGCAATCTGTTGATTTTCACGGCTAGAACGCTTTCAGGAAATTAGCATCATATAAAATTTACATTTACAGAGAATGTAAAGGCGTGTCACTGTGTTGCATGCTAAGACAGGAGATGATGCTCTCCCATTTCCCCCCTTTGCAAGCATTGCCTGATTAGATTTAGCTTTGTTTGTTTATAAATGGTTAGATCTAGTGGTGAAGGCACAAGAGAAGGAGAAAGGAAAAGTAGAGAAGATGGACCTTTAGCAGGAGTAATTGAATCACACCGCTGAATGCCAGATCTGCTAATTGAGCTGGTATTGAGCAGATAGCCGGTCTCCCAAAAAATCCAAATGTTATTCTTTTTGGCGAATTGATTGAAGTCAATGAACAACATTAGTGCAAATAGGAGCTTTAATGTGTTTACTTTTTGGGGTCAAGTCTTGGATTATCTTGATTATAATAAATGTTTATATTCCAATAATTGATTATCATTAATTACAATATGATTTCATTATAATGATTATTTTAATCATATAAAAAATAAAGTCAAACTCAAAGACTCTGGTAAGTTTTTAAACACTGTGGATCCAAACACTATCTTGAAGGAAGAAGTTCAGGGTCTTGGCATGCAAGATACACCCTCAGACCATGCAAGAGCACAATATCAACAGGGTAATTGAATCTAAGATAAAATGAAAAAGTTCATTTTACACATTTTTATAAGACCATCGAACTACAGTATTTCTAGATCAAACTACCTGCTGTGTGCTGTTCTGTTTCCATCCATTAGCCAATGATATTTTTATGCCTGAATTTCTAGGAACTTTACCTCTTAGAACTACATACACGATTGAAAATCTATGCCAAATGTCAACATTATTCTAAAAGCATTACTGAGGTCATAAAATGAGTCTAACATATGTTGCCTTTTGAAACTCAAAACACTCAAAACAAAAAAAGTTTTAATTCATGCACAATCTGGATTATGTAAATGTGATTAAAGCTGGATAAACTGAAACCATTTCACGATTTTCAGCAGTTAAGTGAGGGTATGGGAGGCCTTTCACATTTAGTTTAAGATTATTTGACCTTTCGCATATTCAGGTGTAGAAATTTGTTAAGTAAACCATGAAAACCCCCCAAAAATAATCATCACGTAGCACTTCCAAGCTTTGAGGAACAGTATTATATTTTATAAGACCCTAATTAAGTGCAGAAGGAGACATTCTGTTACGAATTCATTGCATTTCTCAGTAAACATTGTTTTTACGTAATTCTTATTTTGCTGTGTTTTGAAGACTGCTGCGGTCTTGAGGCAGCAGGAGTGTCAACACCAGCCAAAAACAGCATGCAGGTGCATAGAAAGTGAACTGCTAAAACAGTAGCTCTACAGCGGGTTTTTTGGAGCAGTGGTACTTTGGTTACTATAGTCTCCATGAAATCAATAGATGTGTGCCACGGTCAAATTAGACAGTAATGGCACGAGAAAAAATCCAGTAAAACACATGAAAAAAATAGAAATGCCTCCTTAGTATTAAGCTGTTTTTTCAATCAGGAGCAGTATCTGAGTAGTCATCACTACTTCTAAGCCTTGGAGATTAAACATGTGCCACCTATTTAAATCTTTTTCTTTATGTAACATTTACTTTCTCGCTGGCTGATTTTATGACCCTTTTTTAATTTGAACTTAGATGTCAAAATGAGTTCAAAGCTTCTAAAACATTACAGGAACATAGACAGTTTAGTGGGAAATGAGTTCCTTCACTGATATGGTCTCGTCTTCCTCAGAGAGGCAAGGTCAAGGTTGGTGGATAATCCAATAAAGCTGATTCACTGCATTTTTGCATAGAGTATTGACAGTGTTCTCAGATGCTGGGGGATAAAGACAAACTGGAAACTCCCCTTGACATGCACCAGTGGTGGAGTAATGTGCATCAAGCCAGCCATGTGTTTTAGTGAGGACATTATTACAGGCTGGTAATTAAAGCTCAAAACCATGCAGACTCTTCAGCGTTTCGTCTTTCTAAAAGATAACAACATGAAGATAGACCTGGTTCTTCCTCAACGCAGTGGGACTGGCCCTGAGGGTGCCAATCGTTCTGTTATGGAAATTACATTGGCTGCTTGTCAATGGTGATATGTTTGGAGGCAGGGCCATCTAATTGGTGTATAAAGCTTTGCCTTGCACTGGTGGTGGGCATACTAATGCCTGATACTCAGGCAAACCAGCTAATTTATAGGGCAAACTCCCCATGAGAGGAAGGAGCTGTGTTAATATCTTTTGTAAGGACATGGTACTGTATAGGTCATCAGCCATACAATGATGTGTACTATCATGTACCTTCATAGGGAGTGAGTATAAATGCAAGAACTTCAATAAATATTGAACTGAGCTATGAAGATAAATGTAAATGAAGGGAAATCTTTTGGAAGCCTGTAAGTTTGATAACTCTTTATGAAGCTCTTTTCATAAAAAAAATCCACTATTTAGTCAAACTGAACATGTTATCTTTTTCTCAGTTCTGCTTGTTTTGCTTTAAACCTCCATAAACACATATCTAAATTCCCATTATTAAATTTACTGCATTTCTTTTCTTTTGCCTGTATCATAGAAAGTCCTTTGTATTGCTATTGTGTATACAATGCCTTAAAGAAATAATCTTGCCTTGCCTATTCTGGTCCAGAGCTTTTCCGCTCAGAAAATACAGTAATATAAAGTAAAGACAAACTGATCTCCCTGCCCTTTGGTGGAATTAATTTACATGCTGGACTCAGCTAATCTTCACTAAATTGTGGTCCTATCTTGTAAAGGTCACGGATCAAGGCACCTTACAAGGAATGCCTTGCATGAGACGTTGACTGTCCGAGCTCATCAGTGCTTATGGTTGGCACGCAGAAGGTGACAGACAGCATGGGGGTTGATCAATGTGCCGGCAGCATTTAGGTAAGTGGGGCTGAAAGGGCAAGTGTGCTTAAGTGAGCCGCCAGGGAAGCCATGGTTCCCATTGCTGTAATGGAACATCAACGTTGACATTAGCCAGTGATGGTGTGTTTACTGCCTCAGTGGACAGGGTTAAATCAAATACTGGACATTGCTTATGCTGAAAACAACGCGCTGGCTCTATTTTCACACCTAAACTGTACAAACTGTACAAAGGCTGATTTGTAAAAAAAGAAACTTTGGCTACAAGCAAAAACTCTGAGACCTGGAATTTTGAGGGACCATGAAAGGTGAGACTTTGGGTAAATTCTAATTCCTCTCTTAACCCTCAATCTCAAAAATCTGCGCTCCCGTGAACTACAAATGCTGTCCCGATTCTCAGAATGTTAAGCTAAGGCGTGAGATTGAGGGCTGTTTTCCGATTTTCCGAGACCACCTGTGTTAGTGAGAGCTAACATGCGTCCTGAGCAGCAATCAGTCTTTATGTGCCGCTGTTAGATGAACTGAACAGTCTGATAATTTTCCACGAGTCATTACTAGTGTCTGTGTGGTTTTTGTGCCACAAATCGTCAACACTGCTGCAGGATCAGTGTTGCAAACTGTCATCAGATCTGTAAATGTTTTCTTCTTCTTCTCAATTGACACACTGAATGCCCTCCAGGTGCTGAGGATTCAGAATCATTTCAAAATGTCCAGGAACCGATTTTTAAAAAGATAAAACTAATTAGCTTGACTACTTTCAAAGCTGCTGCTAAGTGACAAAGATTCCAACTTTGCCAGGTTGGAATCTTGAATCGATACAGAATTGAATCGTTACCCCAAGAATCTGACTCGAATTGATTTGTGAGTTGCTGCAAGATTCACACCGCTACAAAAAGAGCCCTTAACACTTGGTTTTGAGGGTAACTAAGGTTGAGGGTTGAGCTTGACGGTTAAGATTAAGGGTTAAGAGAGGAATTGGAATTTACCCTCTTATCAACACTGTCTAACAATGAAAGTATTACAGTGGTAGGTCTGAAGCTTGAAAACAAAATCACAAACGTATAATTCTCTTTAAAATATCATGTAAAAAGGTGAATAATATCTGCAAAAGTTTTAAGTGTACCTCCTTAAACAATTAAAGTGAAATAGACCCAAACTCTGATTTGATTTGGGTTGAAATAGGAGTATTGTGGTTTCTCTGTGTGGTTTTCTCATATCAGTCATTCCACTGCTCAACTGTACAACAAAGACTATTATTGTAAAAGCTATACAGTTCTGTTTCAGGGCCGCATACTTTTCGCCACCACACCCCATCCCCAGTAACTTGGAGCCCAGAGCACTATTTCCAAATCTTCAAAAGGTCACAAAGATCTAGAGGAAAGGGTATTCATGCCTCCGTCACATCACCTTGTCACTGATGTGTGTTTACAGGAAACAGCCATGGACATATGGGACAGTGGTAGTTTTTGATTGTACAACAACCCCCATAAGCTATATGTGTCAGTTAACAAATGGATCCAATGGGAAATCAATGACAAATAGCAAATTATTCAGCTGACTAAGGCAAAGCTATTTTCACTTGAATACAAAAGGTTTTTTAAAACAGGTGACAGTAATTGTTATGCGACTCAAGACAATTGATTACTATTATGGATGGTGTGAGGAAGATCGCAAGTCAGGTCCCACGGGGGATAGTATGACTTGTGAATCATTAAAAGAAACGGCAGTGATGCAGCGTGGAATAGTAATTGGAAAGTGCATCGAGAGCAGTGAAGAAAATGGTGAGAGTCTAAAGGGTATGAAATGAAGTAAGAAAAATCCCAAGGTCTCTTTGTTTTGAGAGATGGTGCCTTGTTTGTTTTTAAAAGAAAGTCAAATTACAGTGAGAATAGGAAGAAAAAAAAAAATTAACCGGGTACATAGTGAACATAAAACAAGCTTTTCTTTATTGACAGTGAAAGCAGCATGAAGCAGCCATCTACTTCTTCAGACCACTCTGAAAAGATTTTTGTCTCTGGAATAACAGAATTATTCAAATGACTATGCGAGATAGAGGACTTGTATTATTGTCATGCCCCTGGCAGCATCAATATGCAATATTCCACATAACTGGATCTCATGAGGAATTACTAGTATTTATTAGTTATTGGAAATAACTGTCGACAAATTGGATGCAAGTTAGAAATATTAATATTCTTCCATGTTCAAATCGATGAACACCTACTGCAATCCATTATTTTTCAAGAATACATTAATACTGTCTTCACAGTTTCTTAGCAGAGTGACAAGAGAATATAAGATTAATAAAATCGACAGATTTTAAGCTTGACACAAGAATAATGGACAATGGTAAAAGATTAACAGATAAAAATGGTATTCTTCTGAAAATGGATATTGTGTATACAAAGATCATTAGGATTTTCCCTTTGTTTTAGTGTGCAATCACATTAGTCAAAGTAAAAATCTGTCCAAGTTGTAACCCATGCACATGTAAGGGACCTATACTTCCCAGAGACTACTACATTACGTCCTAGTCTTTTCTGTCCTCTCTTCCCAAAATCACCATTGAACACAGATGCCGTCTTCTTCGTGGCCAGTGGTCTGTGTTAGCCTGGCTATAGCGACTATATTGCTGCGAGCATATAGTCTGGCCAAGACTAAACTAAACTGTTTCTCAGAAGGGACGGTTGACCCGTCTCCTTCAAATGTCGCTGTTTGTAATTGGTCGAAGCTTAAATCAATCAAAGCTCAAACCAATCACAGCACTCTTTTCTCTGACTTGTGTGTAGCCAGCGGGGCTAAGAAACTCTAACCGAAGCCGGTCGGGAGCAAGGAGGAAACGTCTTTCCCCCTTACAAATGTCTCCAGGGCTACACGTTTCTCACATTTTACAGAGAACTTTCCGTTTAATGTGCTGAAAACAGAATATCCTGCTGTGTCATACACTCGCCGCTGCTCCATGTTAGCAATGTTGAAGGTGTTGCTTCCTGTCACTGCGTTGAGCCCGCCTCTTTGGATAAGCTCAAAATTGATTGGCTCCCACTTTTTGGGGATTTTGGAAATCGGTTGAATAGGCCTCTTGGCCAGACTATATGGA
>JAVQJG010043550.1:0-24957 GCA_036024015.1 Craterocephalus amniculus | reverse complement strand
CACACACACACACACACACACACACACACACACACACACACACACACACACACACACACACACACACACACACACACACACACACACACACACACACGCACACACACACACGGTTTTCTTTCCCATGACCGACCGTCATAGGAAAGATTTGGAAGCCCTGAGTTGGGCCAGAGTTTGGATTAGGTTGGAGTGTGTGAGAGAAACCCACAGTGGCTGCTATGTGCTTACACCTCCCACAGTGGAAAAGGACACATTTCTTTTTTTGAGCTATGACTCAACTTTAGTATTTTTTTTTTTTTCACAAGGCACTGGGCAATATGCTGGTTGTATTCCAGGTACAGTCAAAACTTCCATTTTCCCTCATGTCGTTGCTTGAGTCATTTGGCCAACATAGCACAGTGTCATAATATCATATCTGCAGAAATGTGAAAACATTTCAAAAGAACCATTTTTTTTCTCAATTGTTAAAATATCTGTAAAAAGGTTTTCATATCAACAGTAGATTTAAAACGTCACTCAAAAATATGATATAGCTGTATCCAATTTGATACAGGGCTAATATAGTATTATAGACAGATGTTTCAGTTCACTGAAAATTCCATCCACAATTTATTCTTATAATATATTGGCAAAATCAGCTGCTTTAATGATTACTCTTATGGGAAGACATGAAAATAAGAACAAACACCAGCCAGCAGCCTACATCTGGCCTAGAGTTTATACTGGCAGCACAAAAGCCTTCATCAATAAGTGCACGTTCTCTCTCCAAGCCTCTCCATGCTTATTGCACGGCCTGTATGGCTGCACAGGGAAGTCGTGTGCAGCTGAGCGCATCGCCTTGTCGAGCGGTGATGTATGAGAGTGATTTGTAGGCACAAAGAAAAAAAAAACAGTAGTTCCACTACAATTAGATGTGGGAATAAACCTTTGAGGAATAAACCAGGGGTTTGGGTTGAACCAGCACAGAGTTTGGATACTAGTTGTCCACACTGGAAACTCAAGTGTCCGGGACATGTTTTGAAAATGTAGGTCTGCGTATAAGAAAAACATCAAGGATAGTTCTCATTTTTGTTTTTGTTTTTTTCCTCAATGCAGGCAACTGGATGAAGCATAGTCTCAGAAAAGGAAGACAAAACACACAATTTGCTTTGTTGTGTTGTTATTGGGCAGCATTAAAAAAAAAGTGGACACAGTCCAGAGATGCAGCAGATGATGTGTGGGAGGGATGGTGAAGGAGAGAGTCTGCCTGTGGGCTGGCTTGGCGGATAGCAACAGAGCTGCAAAGTGCAGTAAGTGGATGAATATAACCCCTTACCTCAAGCGAGGGGCACAGGACACTCCCACAGAGGCCATGAGCACCAATTACCAACAAGTATGGTGACAAAGTCAAACGGTATTTCTTTTGTTTTATTTGTCCCCAACCTTCTTAAACAAACCTCTTGCTCTTGCTCATCTCTCCAAGTGTCCAACAAAAATAAGATGACCCACGATAACTTCAGACTTAAGAGCTGTAAATATCCTGCAGTTAATCAGATTAAGGTTTATGAGTAAGTGGCTGTGCAAATGAGCCTGCCACACAAGTGCTGCGGGATGCATATTTTCCCTCACATGTATAATGACTAACACCAATACAGAAATGCAGATAAATGGCAAAAATGCATTGGTTTGAACTAACCATCCGTATACTAATCAAAGGAAAATAAAAGGAGATTGTGAGAATATTCAGGAGGACTGGATGTCTCAGACCTCATATAGCGTCAGATTTTTGACGCAGTGTAACTCATCTGGACCGACCACCAGACTAACCAACTAAGCCTTCCCCCACTGAAAATCGAGCACTTCCTATTGACTCACCAACAATCCTTTTTCCTCAAACAAGTATCTCTCTTCCTCTTCGCTGCTGCTGAATGTCCGTCTCAAGATTCCTTCCTTCCCAATGTAGATAAGCATGTTAAGTACCTAAATATAGAACACTTTTTTTTGTATTGTTTCCACTGAACTTGTAATTTTCTATGCTTCGAAAAGAATAAAATCCTACTTGAGATGAAGAGTAACTGCAGAATAAATAAGCACAAGCTAAAATATTCACACATTTGTTTGCTTTGAGGAGATTTAAATCAGGTGCATTTGTTCACAGCTGCCGTTAAGTTGCAGGCCAGTGTTTCTCTTTCACATATTTCAATCACTTTGTTCACAGCTTCTTGTTTGATTTAAGGTCTAAGGGGGCATTTGGCATTACCTCAACCACAGAAGGCATAGAAGTATGAGGACACCCCTCAGATTAAAAACACAAGAGTAACCGTTGTTTGTTTTTTTTTAAAGAGCCATTTTTTATGGGTGTAATTTTTTTTTACAACTACTGCAATAATATGACTAAACATTTTCTGTATACTGTATATTATACTATACATGAGTACAATGAACAGAATTTTAAGAATGGGAAATTAATTTTGCAGTTATTTTTCCTCTTTTGGTAATTTGTCATGATAAAAAATGTATCATGTGCAGCTGTGAGCAGAGCACACTTGTACTGTAATTTTGTAGCAATAGGGCTGAAGACATCTTTGACTGAGATTTCCTTGTTTAATCACAGTGTTATTTACAAGGTATACCCTTTTCCATTATGTGGATCAGCTTTTGCAACATTCTTCTTTGGAAAAAAAAATCGGAAAAGTTGCTCAATATGACACCATGTTTATCAAAACTATATACGAAACAGAGGACATTTCAATTTGTAGACCTGAATTTAGTGGCAGCAGCTGGGTTGTAGCTGATCTGTAAGTTAATCCATATGAGTCTGAAACTTATGGGGCAACTAAGCTGAAACTGTGCAACCAAATTATACATATTTCAATTCCACTATGCCTCTGTTGATTTATATTTTTCATAATTCACATAATCACAATAATACAACTCCCTTCATCATGGAAGATGGTCCACCTATCAAACCTCTGCAGGTCACACAGAAGCATGGCAGCCTCCGTATACATTTAAACAGGACTGAAGTTATGTAGCCAAAGAAATGCATCAGCATTTAAACAGTATAAATCTCTGCAACAGGAGGACACTGACAAACAACCTGATGAAACCTTCAATGTTGTTCACAACACTTCTGGTGTACTACTGTATGCCTATTACATCAGCAAGGATCATATCCAGAGATATATATAAATACTGACAGTCGTTGTGGATCTCACAACGACAGCTGTAGTCCCCTACTGCGAGGACACAGCCGAGTGTGCGTGTTATCATGCAGGCCTAAAACAGCACCATGAACCTGTAGTTATAACCAACAGCCATTCGCTGTCCACTGACATACTGACATACTGAGGAGATTGGTATAACAGGGGTTAATAGGGGTTTTTAGGTCTGGTTAGCTTTATTTCTCAGCCAATCATATGAAGCTCAGTTTCTGCCCAGAACCAATAGAAGCAGACCTAGTGAAGGTGAGATGGATTAACCCTTTCATCTGTTAAGGATGATACGATTAGATTACTGACATACAGACACTGCCCTCATGTCTGACGGCCTGAGGAAGGCGGCTTCCCAATAAGCCATGATTTCCATCCAATGGAAGAGACAGATGGGATCTGAGTCAAAGCAGTGTGTGTGTGTGTTTGAGTGCAGAGAGCAAAGAGAACAATAGTTCATGTCAAATTCATCCAGCCTTCACAGGGTTTCACCCCTCCTACGAACACACAGCGTCTCTGAATGTGACCCCGAGCGTTTAACCCCGAGTCCCAAACATGACATCATCTAACTGGAGAGATCTCATCATGGAGTAACAGGAAGGTTTTTTAGTTTTTTGTTTGCTGGGGGATACACAAAATACAACAAGAGGCTCCTTTCAGCTGTTACACCCCTCACATCTAGCTGAGCCTTAAACCCCCGGCTTCGGCTGCTGTCCCCCCACCACCAAACCCCAGAATTCCCCTGCGAAAGGGTCAGATTTTGGTTACCCACAACAGCAAAGCCAGCCATGTTTTCAAAGACAGACATTCACAAGTTCTTAAACTTTCTTTGTGTGTCTTAACAGATTCAAATTTTGTCAGCCTTAAAAACAGCCAAGCTACAATTTACAGCGTTTATTAAATCTCACAGACGCCACAGAAATTAGACACTGAGCCAGAGACACTAAAAGCATTGCATCATTAAAAGAGGCCTAAAGAACTCCCGCTTTAAAGTTGATGAAAGCAGCTTGAACTCTCAGATGGTCAAGCAGCCTTGCCACAGCAGACAGAGCTGTTCCACCTGCCAAACACACCCACTAACCCATGAATGACACCGCCTCAGACATCAGTTCACATGCATGCAGCAGCTCTCTGGCCAAGGATCTTGCTGTGAGTTCAATTAGACACTTAAACACAAACTCATGCTGCCCCAACACAGGGTGCATACAGGGTTGATGCTGATGCTACCTGTGCTCTCCACTGAGGGGAGAATGTTCCCCAAGGGGGGGATGCGTCGCTTTAACAATTGTTGGTAATTGTCGGTTTAGAGCTCCTGTTTTGCACTTGTTATCCACCTCTTCAATTTTCCACCCACTTTCGACTGCAGGACACTTTTATTCCAGAGAAGCTTGGGTGAGATGGACAAAGAGAGCAGAGAACACAAACGGATGCATTGGGGAACACCTACAAACACTGTACGCTTTCCACGCTCCTCAAACACACATCGATCAATAACTTTACTACATGATGTGCAATCTTGCACATGATTATGTATACATAAGCAAAAAAAATAGCATCGATTGGTCACGCAGACAAAGGCAGTGTGTAAACAGCACAGCAACAGACTGTGGACATGTTTGGTTTAACACATTACCAAATACTTTTTATGACTATTTATTGATCATCAACCAGCCTACTTCTATCTCCAGAAAGTTTTCTGGCCCAGTATTGAACATCCTTTGTGGAGAACAGCGGTGTTTAGGCTTAGAGATGCAATAAGCCAAACAAAGAGTCAAATTCCGCCTGCTGACTTACAATAAATGCCTGTTGTCTGAAGTGGGTCCAGTTTTTAAAACTTGAACTTCTAAAACGTTTTACTCCTTCAGCCTTTGCACATTTTCATGCAAAGGCAGAAATAATAGAGAAAAGGGATTAGAGAGAGATTATATGGAAGGGTGGGATGAAACTGTGAAAGACGGGTTTAGAGCTGGCAGGGAGGCCGAGGAACAGCCGAGCCAAACTCAAATGGTTTTCAGACAGAGATAGGGCAATGAAAAAATAAAAGCAGGCTGAAAAGGTGCAAGGAGGCAGGTTGCTGTTCCAATAACAACACCTTTGGTTCGGTGTTTTCTGCCTCTCCCTCTCCGGGCTAACGCCTGCTGTTTTTCAAAGGAAGCTGGATCAGCCAGCAGTATCAAGCTCGCTCCTGCTCACACAGAGTTCACATTCAGACCCGCGCTGCTCCTCCTAACCGCTGAGGAAAGGTGCCAGCTGATTTGGACGGTTGACAGAAGAACCAAAGCTAACTTTGTAGCTGTGAGTGAGGAGGTAAATGTGCTGCTGCAAGAAGAATAGGCCAGCTTGGAGGAGAGCAAGTGATTTGATACAAAGCTCTCTTTCTCCTCTTCCTCATTCGCCGTGCTTGCTTTTGGCAGGCACTACTGGAATAACTGCAAGCTACCAGATACAGATGCCAAAGACACACAGCAAACACCCCAAAATATATGTACACAAACATTGATCCTGGACAAACATGGCCGTGTCTGTTCATTTAGGCTGGAGCAACAAGTCTTAAAAAGCCTTTCATCTAATTCAAAACAAATTAACATAGCCCATAAAAAAGCCCTTCATACTCCCTGAAGGCCAGGGTGATAAACTTCATTCTTACAATTAATTAAAAGCTTACAGTGCAACGGAACAAGTTGAATAATACAGAAAATTAATTCCTGGGCAGTAACGTTCTTTTTAAAAAAGGTTTTTGTTCAATGACTCTTACTCAATGGGGTTCTGAAATAATTACCAGCTAATGGATGTTATAGCCTGTTTGCAGTATCCAGAATCTGTAAAAAATATCCGAGGCTTTGCCAGAGCTAAGTTTAGGGTTTCGGAGCGTGTGAGAGGTCAAGCATGAGCCGATAAAATGACATCTGACCCCCATGTGAGTTCACAGTCATCCAAGGTTAGAGATGAGCAACAACTACGACAGCATGCTGGGGTCAACATGCATTTAGAGGTTTCTATGGAACTTGCTCATAAATATTAAAGTTTGCATTGATCTGCCCGTTTGCTATTGTTTTATTATTGATTATTACAAAAGGTTTGTTTAATACCACAAAATCTGAAAACAAGAATCACGCTTTTTGTTCTGTGTATGTAAATGTAAATAAATACTTAATTTCTCATTATTGGAGTATAGCAGTGCTGCTCTTGAGCAGAAAATGTGGATAAGATGCAAAGTTTGATTTGACAACACTTCCCAGTTTAGACAAAAGGCATCTGTAATCATTGACTTGATAATATCACTGCCACGATCAGCAGAAGCCAGATAACAAACACATTCTTACATGGAGAACAAATTGTGCTTTCACAAACAATGATCCACTTCATGCGGAATGACAAGCTTGTCGCAAATCCAGTTCTCATGATTTGGGCAAAAACATACCACAGGACTTATTTACAGATGTTGACATTTAACATTGACACAGGCTAAATATAGAACAGGGATAAAGTGTCTGTCTAAGGCCTGTATGCGGTCAGTGGGAATAAGGGGAAAAGACAGCAACAGCAAAGCCTGGGGAGTCGATATGGGCCGGAACATGCATTAGATTTGAAGTAAATAAGCAAAAAAGCGAGTGTAAGTGGGTTTTTGATAGCAGGAAATGGTGTATATTCGTCTATTATTTAGAAATGACATGTTATCCCTCCCAGTGGGAAACTGTAATTACACATGACCATTTCCTGTTTCCCATCAACCATCGCTGCTCTAAGGCAAATCCCGTATCCTGCTGCATTTTTTCTTCCTTTTTTCATTTTGTATACAACTAAAGAAGAGCCATTGTCTCATGGGCCTCACGAGGGAGGAAGAAGAACCAAACAGGAGTGAAGAATGTAGCCATTGCTATTCTAACAGACTTGTTAAAACCTGAAAAGCAGAAATTTTACTTTCAACTGAGCTTGAAAACAACACAATAGCTGTTCTCACCTTTTGACACAGCGATTATGCTTGAAGTTATGCGTGCGCCGTCTTTTCTCTAAGTTAAAATATCAGGCACTCATGTTGCGAAACAGCGATAAGTTGTTGCCTTGATATGTCATTAATGTAAACGTGTGTTCCAGTGCAAGGGGTGGGAGAAGCAAACTGCATGCTGCTGCAGTACATGGGGAAAAAACAAAAAAAGGAGAAAGGGTTTACAGTTTAATAACTGCAAGTCCTGATTACCAAACAGGACGTTTATGAAAGACCCTGCAGCTGAAAAACTTACTGAAACTACAGTTAAACTGTGGGTTATGCAGCTCGGCCACATACAAAGAATCCCTGTCTCATAAACCCACCCAGGCTGAGGAGACATGGGGGGGAAAGGAAGGAAAGGGGGGAGGATGACTGAATGAATCAACATTTGAGAGCAAACAAGTAATTGTCTAACAACTAAAATATTTGTTTTATAAAATTTTTGTCGCATGTTGCAGAGTAATGCTCATTATCATTACTCCCTGTGAAGGAAAATGAGCAACAGGACAGTTTCCCCCCTCTGGTTAGTCAGGACTCTTCTTGTTATTACACATGTCTGCCCTTGTAATTCAATTAGCAAAAATCAAACTAAAACTGAGACAGCAAAAATGCCCAAAGCACAAAGATCTTTGGACAGAAATGCCTTCATTCCACCAGAATAAGATTCCTCGATCAGACAAAGCGCCACTTTCCAGCCTGTATCCAAGCAGTAAACAAGTTTTTCCATCAAAGGGCGGCTGTGTGACAGGACCTACTAACCTCATTACTGCTTGATCAACTTGTTGTTAAAACAGAACTTGTGATAGTCATTTGGGTGTATTTCAGGCCCGGGCCCCATAAATGTTTTAAAAAAGCTATCTTTTAACATTTCATCCTTGCGCTTTGTAGTTTAATAGACACTGCGAGAATTATGAAACCACAACAATCAAGACCAACTTCACACAAGCTGATGTTGGTCTGGAGTCACTCGCTTGTAAACGGCGTGCCCCTTCACAAAATGTTTGAAGAAGTGTGTTTTAGTGAAACAACCTTTTTATGTATTACAATCATGGTGGGTGAATTTCTGGGGACTCGTTGAATTACATTGCTGAGTTTTAAATTACTCGGATAAGTGGGGGACTTGGTAGAAAAATAGCTGGAAACTAATATCAGGGTTCACATATCAAAAGAGTGATATCACCTCTCGTAGAAGCCATGTGCAGGCTTTTTGGGCATGATTTCAGTTGACCTTGTGAGAAACAGTCTGCCTTTTTACACCTCCTAACAGCTGCAGAACAGGCAGATATCTTTTCTGATTGTGGAGCCAGAAAATGCAGAAAGGTTCACTGGAATTTCCCTTTGAAATTCCTGTTACATTTCCAACAGCCATATGTCTCCAATTCCTTAAAACTCTGTTAAAAATTAAAGAAAGAGGTACATTCTCCTGCCGCTTCCTCTAAATCAGTAACAAAGTCTGTGTAGATTTGCAACAATGTGACAAGACACTGTGTTAATGCTAAACCTTTCCTTTGTCAGAACACATATGACCCCACTCTCCCTCACACACATA
Source organism: Craterocephalus amniculus (assembly GCA_036024015.1). Lineage (NCBI taxonomy): Eukaryota > Metazoa > Chordata > Actinopteri > Atheriniformes > Atherinidae > Craterocephalus > Craterocephalus amniculus. Next base: position 16,229 of record JAVQJG010043550.1, on the reverse strand, counting down.
CATACACACACAACTACACACACGCCTATCCACAGTCCCACAGGGAGTCATGAGGCGCAAATGTGCAGCTGTGAACTGTGTGTGAGCCCTGGCTGAAAGGGGAGACACCAAGAGAGACAGACATGGATGGCATGCAGTGTTGTTTTCTGTGTACTGTCAGTGAGATCCCTGCCATCTGTAGGGCCAAAGACCACACCAGCGTCAGAGGAGACACTTGTTTGTCGCATAGAAAGATTCAGTAAACTTTGCAACACACCAAAGAACATCTGCATTCTGTATCTGACAGAAATAATAGCTGAAAATAGATCCCATTTCACAGAAAAAGGTGATATATCCAGACACACGTTCTCACATACACTTTCACTCACACACCCCAGTAAGAAGTTTTGAGAAATTGGTCAAATAACATCAGACAGGTCAGAGAGGCAGAAACAAGTATTGTACTCCTGAAAATCCCCCCGTTTCTTTTTACCTGCAAACTGAGAGCAATCTGACGGATGTACATCATGTTCAGGTCCTCTAATATCCACAGTTTTTCCTCCATGTTTGCGTATTTGTCAGTTGGCATCCTTTTGGCAGGTAACCCACAAAAAAACTTCTTCTTAAAGTCCAGTGACAGAGTTAAAACTCTACCCCGCAGGAACCCCAGAAAGAAAGTTCATCCTGACAGCCAGCCTCTTGCACAACCAGCGCGTAAATCGTGCGTAAGTGTTTAAACTCATCCAAAACAAGACTGGTAACTCCAAGCAGGCAGGCTGAGGTGGAGTGAATGACAACATCAACTGTACTGTAGTGACCCTCACCGCAAAATCCCCCCCCCACGCAACTCGTTCACGGAGCTTATTCTTCTTCTCCACTTTCCTCTGGGCAACAAAGATCCTCTCAAACACCCACAGTCAACACCCAGCGGTAGCGGTGAAGAATGGAGCCTTTTAAAAATGCAGTTCTTTTCTTTGTGTCCCGATTGTGAATGCCGTCTGTCCTCTGTGAACAGAGACCCCTCCACTAAAGGGCATCGCCTCTGTGGGAGTGACCGGCACAAGTAGTTCACTGTGCGCGCCCTGGCGTTCCCCTACTTGGTGCTAAATTAACCCCTACAACGCGCCTCCGCTGGTGATAATGAACTTAAAGAGGAAGATGAAGAAAGCGGGGTGAATATGAGAGAGTGAGAGAGCGAGAGAGAGATTGCTGTAGGAACATCCACGCCCCTTTTAAACAAATAAATAGTAAATACCGCACCAGCTCAGGGGTGGGTAACTGTTAGATTCACTAGCTTTATAATAAATGACCAAATTCTAAACGTGTCAACAAAAGCTCCTCAAATTATAAAAAATATACCATGAAATGTCTGGTAATTCGGCTCCAAAACTCTAAGATGGATAAAATTTGATATTTTTCAATTATTTTTCCACCGCTTTGAAATGAAAGATTTGCGCACAGATATTGATTTCGCGGGTCATGCGAAACAAACAAAAAGCCCACATCGTGTCTTTTAAAATATGGACTTAAAGAACTGTCTTGGTAAATCTGTAAGCCATCCATAAATAAGTTGGCTCCTCAAAAGACACATGTGGAGTTGACGAGTTGGGAAAAAGAATGAAAAAAGAAAAGAAAAAGTTTAGTCCGTGTAACTTTCAAAACATGAAGTCCGCGCTGATTCCCGCTTCTGTCTGTGAAAAGTGTCCTACAATCTTCTCCAGTGCTCTCGCAAAAGTCAGGAGCCGGGACACCAGAACACACTCTCCTCCTGAAGCGAGCACATCTGTTGTGTGTGAGATGTGTGCGTCCTTCCTTCCGTGTGGCGTGGGCCGACCCTTCCAACAGGAAACCGGCGTCACGTTGTGTAGCTACTCCTCACTGGACCACAATAATTAAAACACGCAGTCACCGGTTGTAAGGACTGATCATGAAAAGGATGCTAGTGTTTCTGATCAGACCCCTCACTCTGTCATGTTGGAGCACCCCTCTCCACACATGACCATTTAGTTCTCCCACCACCCTGAAACACATGCTCTTAACGTTTTGCACATGCAAACGGTGAAAACAAAGGGTCTGTGAGAGCCCTTTCACCCCATAGCAGAGCCAGGGGTGCTGGTAGCAAGCTGGGGCATTTCCCCAAGAAAAACCTCCACCCTGAGATTTTAAATCACCCGGCTAATCTGTGGCAGGCACGGACAAATGCAGCGAGACAGGAGATTTTCTGTTCTAAAGGTGGAAAGAGAAATAGTTGACTTGAATGTACAAAGGGAGGACTACAGGGGCTTGGAAAACATTTTGTGCCCATTTACTGGATACACAAATCATAGTGTACATTCATATTTAGCCAACTACCTCCAACTATAAAAACATTTATCTAACCAGAAATCAGGTTTGTTGACCATTTTGACACTGAGTTTCTAACAACTGTTCTTACTTTGCTTTGAAAGATGTGGTCCTTAAAAGAAACTGAACAAACCACAAAGCATATTGTGGGGAAAACAATTTATATTAACAAAATTAGGAGATCTGGTTAATTTTTCCTTCAGATATCTGTTGCTGGTAAATCTGCAGTAAAACACAAAGATGAAAATGACAAAAGCCTAGAGGCTGAACAAAAACAGACAGAAAATAGCCATTATCTCAATGACAGGGCTTACTGTCAGGCAGGCAGGCAGATCAAAAACACTGAGGCTTGCTGCCTCTTGGCCCAAAGCCACAAAGAGGGAGGCAAACTCAGGTATTTGGAGACCCTAGATTAGTGCAAAGTCCTAACACCTTTCAGCTTCACTGGGATTCTACAATGTTAAATGGCGATCAACTGCTGATGGGTACTGGATTAGCGGCTTGTGACTGTACCAGAGCCAGATGTGCTAATTGGCTGCCATAAGAGAGTTGTGAAACCGGTGCATTACACAATCTGGTAATCCAATGCCAACTTAGAGGACTGATCAAAACATGGAATATGCACACATAAGCACACACATATAGACTGACCCTTACATAATCGGCTCTGCAAGAGCTGCACTGCTTTCAAGACAATACCTGGAGATTTGCTTTTTTTCTAAACGGATGCTTGAAGGAATAGAAAGACTTCCTGTCCATACACTTAATCAGCTGGAGGAAACATAGTCAAGTCAGAGTTTGATGTTAGCTGGTGATGGTGCTCCCACTGCAGGAAAGAGTTTGGGGTGTTAAATGGATGGGATAAAAATAAAAAAAAGTATTTAAGAGTGGAAAAGATTTATATTTTCCTTTGTAAAGACATTGTGTGCTGGTCAATCATAAATTGAGTTAGAAAGGAAAAAACTGTCAAGATAAATTAAAACCTGTTTGTGTCTAAAAATACGTAAAATGTTCAGGTTTATTAAACTCTGCATGGTCTAATTTCAAAGCCTTCACTGAAAACGTACAGCAAAAGCATGGGGTTCATACTCCTAATTTTTACATTTTAACTGTTACCATGACACTTTTTACACATGTCCGCGTCCCATTTGGATTAACTTTTTTATACACCTCACACTGACTGAGATCTTCTATAATCCAATGTTCAATTAAAAACCAAAATCAAGTTATCTTTGAAATGTCTGAAGCAAATACAGCAACGCTCAAAAAGCAGGTATGACTAAAAGTTTGATAAAAATGTTATTTCCACCTTCTTTTCTATTACAAGGAAGTGTGTCTCCTGGGGTAATGCTTTCAGGTGTTTTCCTTTTTGCACAATACATTACATTTACTTTCATTTCACAGACATTTTTTTTCTTCAGAACTTGCAAGGAACACATGGCTTGCAATGTAGAATCTAAGATCTTGCCCAAAGATACTTTGAACCAACAACCTTCTGAATGACAGACCCATGCCTGCCTCCTAGTCACCAGTGTGTGTGTAATTTTTTTGTGTATGTTAAACATTAATTTAAGAAAGTCCTCACCAAAGGGAGACATTTTCTCATACTCTCTGTGCAAAGAACTACTCCAGAGCTGCCTCAAATGGCTCCTCTGTAGTCCATTTACTTGGCATTACAAGGAAACACATTTACATAATGTCTGCTCAGTGGCTAGCTTGGCACATTTCAAACAAGTAGATGCGGCCTAACTCGTGATGAAATAATAATCCTTTAAATGAGCATTTTATGGGCTCTTTACAACCTGTGTAAGATGAATTCCAGGTTGGTTAGAAATTGCATTTGCCACAGAAATGCAGCACTTCCAAATCTCAGCGATTGAAAGAATAAAATGCTACACAAGCAGTAAAAACGATGGATAAAATCTTTGAATTGATCTGTCACCAGACTCCACATGCCTCTGAACACAGTTTCTCCATAAGGAAGAATTCTTCAACATGAAAAGAAAGTTAAAAAGTAAGCAGCATTATGACAATCAACATGCTGCACCACCATGCAAATGTGAACAGATGTGAATACCACAAGGCTCTGTGATTGGTCCAAATTTATTTAACTATTCTTTATATTGTGAACTTGTCTCAGCTGTAGATGTATTATGTTTGCCGACAACACAACCATAGTTCGTGTAAAACATTAAATTAACTTCTGTTGTTTGTAGAGGGTGAATTGAATGTCCTCAAAACCAAGTTTGGTATAAACAAGCTGTCACTGAACATTTCAAAAACTAAATTTATGATATGTGGAAGTAAAACAGAGATACTTAAAGAGGTACAGTTTTTAAAAAGGGCATTGAAAAAGTTTTTGATGTAAAATTTCCTTGAAGTTGTAACTGATTCCAAAGCAGCATGTGTATAATATGAAGACAAAAAAAAAACTCTTGGTATTCTACATAAAACTAAAGATCTGCAGTTGAATAGAGCTTTTTCTATGTATAATATAATTTATTGCACCTTAATACCCCCGTACATGACTTTTAGTGTAGGGCTATGGGTGCCACATACAAGACAACACTTAAACATTGTTATAATACAGACATGTTCCATATGCTTGATAAATAAGGCTGAATATGGTCACATACATCCATTATTTATCGAAACAAATCATTTGAACTTTAATGAAATGATCCAAATCATGTTCGAAGCTAAACAAAATACTCTTCCAGAAGGTATTAATATGAATTGTAAATGTATTTTGCCAATCTGCAGAGAAGGGGTAACACAAAGATGCTTATCTTTTGTGGGGGGGGGGTAAATATTGGAATCCGCTTAGTAAGGAGATAAAAACTTGCAATTCTTTATTTACATTTTGAAAAAAATATCCCAGTCTATTTTTGATGAGGTAGTTGTTTTTGCAGGGGTCGTGTGTTGCAGGCTACATGATTGCTTTTGTTTTGTTTGCTGGAGCTGTGAATTGGAAGTTGACTCTTTTTGTGTAGATGTGTATCACTATAGTCACACAAGCTTTTTGCTTCTGTCTGTTTGGTCTCACAGCTGTTGATTGTTTAATATTTGAAGAAATTGTGTGAAACTAAAGCCATTCATAATCTCTGACCCAGGGATCCTTAGCCCTGGTATTAGAGGGCCAGTCCCCTGCAGGTTCTAGGAGTTTCCCTGCTGCAGCACACCCGACTCAGATCAGTTGGTAATCAGCAACTTGACAACAAATCTGAGTGTGATTCAGGTGTGTTGTAGCAGGGAGACTTGTAAAACCAACAGGACAGCGGCCTTTGAGGACCGGGACTGAGAACCCCAAAAGTTAAAAGCAGTCAGCAGCTCAGTGTGGCAGTAGAGCAGGGCAGGGAAACACACCAGGCCCTCCGGCAGCCAGGCCCAAAACCACAACAAAGAACCTTGACTTTCATCTAAACTCAATCCGAAAACGGAGCCCCACCACACCTCCCACTCATTTCAACTACGTACACACACACACAGCTATAATTACAATTAAAAATACACTTTCTAGATATAAATAGACACAGACACACACCAAAACGGTCTCCAAATTAAACAAATACAACTAATCAAGGAAGAATGATCACAAAAATGTTTAGTTTTTAACCACAAATATCAAATAAAATGTTTTGTAACTGCGCTGGTTCTACGTCGAAACAGAAATGAGGCATAATTATAATGTAATCAACAGAGAAAAAGAAAAAGAAATCTGACTCAACACATCTGAAAATCACAAGACGCTAATTACACGGCTGCTTAACAGCGGGCACCGGGTCACATCTGTTCAGCTTGATGACATCAACCTGTGATGAACTGTGAAACCAGACATTTCACAGAGAAATTCCCCCCAGAGGTGACTTCATGCTTTTATAGCATGAAAAAAACTGCACTGAGAGCCACAAAATTGTAACTTAGATGCAGCGATAATGTAATGACGCCGTTCTTCTCCCGAGAAGTCTGCCTTGTTATTATGGGCTGTCAGTTACAGTGTGATAATAAGTCTACCAAACTGACACAACTTCTCCTCTGACATTAAACAAGAGATGCCTCCTGCTCGCAGTCTGTGCGGACTAGACGGCTCCATCTCTGACTGGAGCAACCGAGCAGGGACAATCTTGTTTCAACATTACCCCTTGGGGAAAAACAAGCCTGAGTAGCTTATACACACACACACACACACCTCTGGAGACACTTCACTAGTTTGACTTCTTCTCAGAATCATTGCCAACTTTCAGGAATGCCATCTCAGCCGCTCACAGGGGTGAGCGGCTCACAGAAACTCATCGCTCTGAGGGAGCGGACACTTCAGTGGGACAGAAAGTCACTCATTAGGAAATTCACCTCCATTGATTTCTGCCCTATGGGTGCAGGTGATGCAATACCAGGGAAAATGTGTGTGGATTTAAGAGATGTGCACCGAGGCAATCACTTTTAGTTAAAAGTGTGAAGGAGTCTCTAATATGACTGGCTGTAAGGTATAATGCAATGTCAAAATTTCTAAAGGAAATAAAAACATGAACAAAGTTTATTATGAATATGAAATGGAGCAATGGCTCCCTCTGCAGAACAGCAATGGCAACAGCAACGCACCTCCAACTGAGCCAAATTCCACAGCCCTATTACAAAATGCTGGGCCGAACAATCATTATGACTTCTATCAGTACTTCAGAGCATCTGCAGCCACAATGACAAAGATGAGCTTCCCAGACTTAAGAGAGAAAAGTGAAGAAATAAATAAAGAATACACTCTAAAGTTAAATGGTAAAAATTGAGGGGAAAAATGAAATCACACGTTTTTAAGCTGTTAAGTAATTTCTGTTTGGTTATAATACATGTTTTTATCAAAGAACTCGTATCATAGAACTATGATTCTGTGCAGTAAACACACATGTCACGTAACTAAAACAAGAACCTGAACTCTAAACATCTGTAGAGGTAATTCAAGAATCTAAACAGCTGCAGAGAGGATGCTCAGGAAGCTACAACTCAAAGTGACATGAGATCATAACATCTTTGGAGTTTTAAGATTTTTGCCAGAGGGAACAAGGTCGGAGGTATGTGGCAATTTGGACATGAAAATATAGAGGAAAGTGTTCATTTCTGCGAGTTAACTTTTTTTCCTATTGGATAAATGAAAACACTTTAAATTATTTTTTCAAAGATTAAAAAAAAAGTTCATTTCAAGGTTTCAGCACAACATTAGCATCTCAAACTCATTTTCATGTAACTGCTTTGCTTTTAAAAATTAATTTCTGAAGCTGGTGCACCACTGGTCGTCAACATGATGCCACGCACTTAATTTATTTTGGTTAGTGAGTTTCACTTTGAGAAATTCCGAAAGAAACCTACGAGCCACACATACAAAGGCAGTAATGAATCTCAACATTCCACCATGATCATTTTGGCCACTGATCAATTAATCAGACTGTAATTTAGTTTATTAAAGACCCAAACACAATGTAAATTTTCAAATTGGACTAGAATGTCCAAGTCAGTCAAATTCATAGGCACAAAATTTTGATTCAAACTCAGCAAATCAACAGATCTGATCTGCTGGAACTGAAGCAGCAGCTGATGAAAATATGACAAGATGATTAATTAATAAAAAAGAGTTCACATTAGAGACACATTTTGCTTTATGTACTTCATACTGTCATAGGTTTTGAACAAATCTCAGATTAAAGAAATTAGAAGTATTTTGCAACTTTTCAAGCCGATTCTTCCTTCATCCAAACTCTTCCAGAGCAGTTATCTGATGCTGTTTCCACACTTTCACACACGCCAACTTCTTGTTCTTGTTTAGCATTGCTTACTGTCTTTCAATCAGATCCATGTTCAACAATTTCAATGCTAGACATTTGTATTGATGAATCATTAGCTGTCCCAAATACTCATTTACAAGTATCCCCACACCATAAGACTGATCTTAAGATATGGGGAATAATGGAAAAGAAGCAAGAGTCCCAAGAAAATTGCTGCTAAGGCAGCAGGAACAAAATAATAATACAAGATCTGACATCACACCGTCTGCTATACTGGGCCCAGCAAACACACACACACACACACAAAAACATAGGCATGCTGGCAGGGATACCCTGTGCAGCATGCAGGGAAGGCGGGCATCCATAATAGAACCATCTGCTCTCATAAAGTCAAACACCTGCTCAGCATCAACAAAACTGACCACATCATCGGTGCTTGTGCCCCATTGCCCCCTCATTGAAAACAATCATGTCTAGCTCGCTCTCACTGTGTTGCTTGTCAGGGATTCTGACTCATTTTCAGCAAACAGAAATATGAGACCTCCAGATCATTCACCTCAACTCTTACATTTTATCAGTAATTCAATGTAGTTTGTTGGAAATGGACACGTTGGTTATCTCCGGGAGATTGCACAAAATGTGAACAATGAGAATCAGTGCAGGAACGGGGAATGTATAACACGCCTATCTTATGCGCGAGCCCACGTACCTCAGCAAACAGTTTTTAGCATCAACTCCTTTGACCATGAATTCCTCTGGATGAAGGAGAGGCCCTGACTCCATCTGTTTTACGATGAAGTCAGGTAGCCAGAGCAAGGGATAAACACCTTCACTGCGCAGAAGAAAAAGAAAGAAAAGACTTAAAGTAAGAAAAGAAGAAAAGGTGTAGTGCAGCAGGCTGAAGTGGACATATCCAGTATCCTTTCGGTTAACTTAATGTGTGATTGAAGGTCAGTGACTTGTCCTTATTGCAGTCAGAATGTGAAATGAGCTCAAATTCAAAATGACTTTGATTGAACTACATTTGAAGGAAAATAAAACTGCATTAAACATGGCATACCTACATAACTACAGTCTGTAACTATTTCCATCCCTTCACACAGAAAACGTTCCTCATTGGAACAAAGCCTCTCGTGTTTCTAAGCTCTCTGTGATAAAAGGGTTGACAGCAAGTGTCCAGCACTGTAAACCACACCACACACTGGAATCTGGCCATTCATGTGTGTTTGTCTTTTCTGTCAGTGTTTAACAGAGATGTATTCAGAGGGGGGTCTTGTGTTCACAGGAAGAAGATACCTTTGGCATGAGACAGTCAGGTTCTGCTATGCGGTGTGTTTGAGCCAAGCTCAATAGGTTAAAGCCTCAGCTGGGGAAGTGCAAACAGAAATTAACAATTGATAAAAAGAAAGAAAGAAAAGTAACCTAAAACAAATATTAATCGTCAATGGCTGCTGTGTAGCTGCAAAGACAAAGGAGAACCTCCACTGTGTAATCTGGATCAACAAAGTAGGTTAACACTGAGACACATGACAAAAAGGACCCATTTTCCAAAATCATCAAGGGACTCAAACCTGTTAGTAATGAAATGGCCCATATATTATGTCTCTCCTGATGAGAGAAGGTGCTGAAGATGAAAGATTTAGTTCAACAGAGACATTAAGCAGGATTAGAATTAATGCAGCACATCAAATATTTCCACCTAATCCAGACGAAATTACATATTTTACCGTACGCTTCATTGAAACGCATCTAGTACATTTTGATCCCTCTCTAAAGCCACCTTAGTGCCCTTCATATGTCTTGGGAGAGCTTAATTTACAATAATAGCAGAATCCAAATCCTTCCATTGCAATTTTTCCCAGAATTACAGAGGCAAGGAGGGAAGTTCTGGACTACTCTGATTCAGAAGCTTCATCTAGGCTTTCCCCTTAAGGTAGTAAGTGAATGAGACAGGTTTGATGATGCGTGGAGGACGTCTGGGAGTGTATACCGTGATCTAGCCCCCACACATTTCTAGGCCCGTCTTCCGACCGAGTCACTGGTAGTAATGGCCTCACATGACAGGATATGCGGAACGGACAAAGCCAGCCTCTGTCTGACAATATGCAACGGACCTTGCTCAAGGAGACACTGCTGCTTAGTCACTGTCTGACGTTGTGTCTGTGTGTGCATGTGTGAGCGGAAGTGTTTAAGCAAAGCAGAGGCTGACAAACTGCTGTCATGAATGACTAATAGCAAGATGGAAACATCAGCCGTCATTCATGACTCTGAATGGTGGCGAGAGGAGGGGCAGTTTGTGAATGTCCAGGACTTGCATACAGACACGAACATGTGTGAACTGAATCCTGACAGCGAGTGTGACTCACTTCCTATGTGCGAACACGTCAGCTGTCTATGTTCATGCCTCGTTCAGAGTGAAGCATTGTAATGAAGAAGAGGACGGACGGAGCAGGGGGTGGGTGCGGTTTATTTGCAACTTAAGCTACAGCTCCTCAGCTGTAAAACTACACCCTGACACCAGTTGCCACTGAAGATACTAACCACATACCAAAACACTTCTCCCATGGCACTACAGCAGTCTACATATTTCCATTTACATCAGCAAGGAAATGACTGAAAGATATCAAGACAAAGTTGGCTGCAGAGAAAAGAAAAAAAGGACACGGACCTTTAGGGCTCAACAACAAATGAACACATAAACAGCGCAGCGTGACTGTCGGCTGTTCCTTGATAAAGCCCACTGTTTTTACACTGAAAGATATCATCACTGTGCAACAAAAATGTTGCACATATGATAACTGACGGGTGAAATTTACTGACAAACAGCTGGTCAATTGTAATAAATAAATGACACATTAGTGCTGCCTGTATGCATGAACCGATAAAGAATATGTCATGGGTTCAGCAAATGAATTGTGAAAATGCCGTATATTAGGTACAATATTTGCACAACAAAGCAGCGCCTTCCAATGCACCAAAAAACTGAGACACCGCACAAGTCATCACCATGGGAGCAATAACAAGACACTGGATAAAATTTGACTCTTTGCTTGAAGGAACAGATTAAACAATTTTTCATTTAGGGGTCTTGTCTGGGAAAAGGCCTTCACACTCACGTACACAAAGCCTGTGTAATAACAAAAGTTAAATATTTCCTAGTTAAAATATCTCCCAGCATACCAAGAAAGCCTTCAAGCAGAGATCTCCAGTGGACTGGCTTTGTCTGAGAATAAGGGTCTAAGAAGGGGTAAAATTTCCCTGGCATCTCCCCTGTACCCCCGCAGTGTTCAACATGCCAGAAAGCCCTCAGGGTGCTCACACACACAACTCTATGCAGCCCCATTTTGGCAGTGAAGTTGTTCCAGAGTGCATCCGTTCTTCAGAACCCTCGGGCCCCTGAGCCTCTTTTCCTGGCCTTAGAACAGCGCTTGGTTTCAGGATCCAGTGTAGTGATGCCCCATTGTTTTCTTGGTACACGGAGTTGCTTCGAATGTGAGACGAGGCGCTTCACCACTCACCATAAACAAATCTTTTCTTAGCGGCTTCATGATTTGAGCTGCTTAGCGTCTGGTAAGAATTGTTGTCCTGACAACACCTCGATGATTTCTCGTATTTTTGTGTACGCAGGGGAAACAGAGACGTGCAATAATAAAAAGGCCTGGCTGATCACAGTTTCCTGCCAAGCCACTTTAAACATAGCAGAAGGCACACTGAGAGGCTGCTGAGTGGGGGACGGCTTCTCAGCTGCCTCTGTGAAGTCTACAGCATACATGTAGGCATCTGGAGAAAACATCCAGACATCTAACTTAGGAGACATCACAGCTCGGTAGAGTAAAGTAAAAGACAACAAAATAAGGACGGAAAAAGTGACTGAGTCAACAAAACCTCTGTGAATTTCTCTGAATTCTTTTAAGATTTCTTAGATATTATCAACAATAAACCCCAAGGTCTTCATGTTGAAGCCTATGTGTAGAAATCACTTTTCTTAGAAAGATTTAAATAATATCAGGTATAGCTCCTTTAATTCTAAACCATTTGCCCAGTAGTTTTTTTTACCAAGTGGTGAACCACGCCTAATCTTCACTTCTAAAAGTCTCTTTTTTTACAACTTAGTGTCAAACTGACATTTTTCCTTTGACCATAATTAACTGTTAGATATCCCACCAATATTCACGCTGTGTAGCTTTTCCACAAGTTTTCCTGTGTAATGTTGCCCCTGTGGCAACTTCTTTTCCAAGATTTTGCTGACAATATTTCTCAATCTTCCTCAATCTCAGCTTCTTCGTTTTATTTTATTTGTAGTATTTTCACCCAAATCAAGAGTTTAATTATCTGTAAATCAAATTCTGTGCATTCTACTTTCATTTACAGCCACAGTTCATGAAACTGATGATAGCCAAAATTTCCCCAAAGCCACATAAATGTTCAGCTCGGACACTTACTGGTGGGTGTGTGTGGCTTCGCAGGGTTGGAGTTGGACACACCACCACAGCCGATCACACAGCTGCTCCAAGCTGTTAAAGTTTTTACTTAACAGGGATGGCAGATTCCCAGGCCTTGCCATGTACTCCCAGAGGCTGGGAAAGAGTGTGGGTGGATGGGTGTGTCTTCACCCACACCGAACCACTTCCTGGCCCTGTGTAAGCCAGCACTCGCCACAGTGATGTGTGGACCAGTGTGGGCCATCTTTGAGTTAAACATAAGACGTCTGTGAACTGAAATAGAGGACATTCCATCCACACCTCCATAATGATAACAGCACCATCCCAAGCTCCCACTGCATGCCTGGGTGGCTCGAGGATGAAGACACTGTGCAGAGTTTAGAGACACACTGGTGGCCCTGTGGCTCCGAGAGGAGGGATTCAGAAAGCAGATGTGTTCTCTGCTCCCACTGAGAGGAGCAGGAGGAATGACAATGAGGCTGCAGAATGTTTCTGGGCCAATGCTGTATGAGCATGTCATCACTGGCCTGGTCTCTCATTCTTCCTTCCTCTGAGCATGTCATAATTATTCTGTGATACTGTATGCATCAGATTTAGAATCAGTCTTTTATTTGCTTTTGGTAATGCAAAAACACTCCATGAATTCCATGAAGAAACAACTTGTATGATATAAAAGTGGATTGCATCAATTACATTGCTTTACTATGACTTACAATGGCCAGAAATCCATTAAATATCGTATGATAGCCTTTTGTCTAAATTCATGGTCTTAGTCATGCTTGCCCTCATCTTCCTGGCATGACCAAACAAGTGAATACACACTTGAACTGGACTGTTATGAACTTATATAGCGCTTTTCTAGACATGTGGCCATTCATAGCTATAGTTACAAAAAGCTAAATTCTCATTTCAGGGGGAAAAAAAGTCAAATCCAAATGTATAGCCTGAACAGATGATGCTCACTGTAAATTAAATGTAGTCTCATGCAAGAATCTAGTATCGATAACACAATGAATCCCTAACATTGCATTTCATTTGATGATGTGTACTTAACAGCAACAATTCAGATAATCACCTGCAAAACACACATTTACATAAGAAGCTCAAATGTTGGCACAAATGCAGAAAAGTGATAGTCCCTGGCACAGCGGAAACAGGGTGCTTTCACACTGCCTCATTGAAATGCCACACACTGGCTCCACAGAGGCATTGAAAGAGCCTGAACAGCCAGAGCCAGAGGAAAGTCCCGCTCTCTGAAAGAACATCATTAGCATTGGCAACAAAGGCAAAGACACAAATTAATCTTATCTGAGATGTAGGAGAGAACAGATTGCAGAGTTAAGGAAGCAATCATTGTTGGTATTGTTTGAATGGGAGTGAGGTCCTTACCCTGATGGAAAACTAATATGTAGGTAGAGAAAAGCAAAGAGTCAGGATATACAAAACAAAACAATAATGATTTAAAGATTGATGTACAATCCAAAATACCCTTAAGAACATAATTAGAATGGTTTTATATCTTCATACATTTAGTATATCTGAGAAAGCTGATAAGCTGACATCTACTCAAAACATAATTTCCTCATTCAGACTACACTAACACAACTGCATCTCTGTGTTGTGTTCCTGGTGCAAGCTTGTAGGCCAGATATGAGCTGAGGGCTGTTCAGACACCAGATCAGACTATCATGACAGCAGATCGATACAATGGAGTGTGCCTGATCTCCCAGGGGTTAGCATTGTTTTCCTGTGACATGAATTATAAACAGCTTTAACTGACTGTGTGTATGCGTGCTCACACACACATACAAGGGATGAAAAACATTGGATTCAAGGAGTAGAGGTATGTTAGAATCAATACCCTGCCTTCTCCATTTTCTACTTTGCCCCATTAACATTCCCTAAGTATCTCTTACAATTGACTGTGCTTCTATGAGTCTTAATCTGCAGCAGGTCTCTCCATTTTTTACTCCTGTCTGGCAAAATGAAACCACTCGCTTACAGTTTCAAAAAGTCTACCCGCTACAGCGGAAATTCAGTCTTATTTTTTACTCAACAGGCACAAATCCCCCAAAACAGCAGCGGAACAAAGGGGCAGCTCTCTAAAATCAACATGAAGTGCAAACTGATGCTGGCTCACAGGCAAGTGTGTGACTGGAAAAGAAAGTGAATGGAAGCAGTTTGGAAGAGGGAGGACTTTCCATCAAAACAAGATAAAAGTGGGCTGTTAGTGAAAATAATTAAAGGTTAGACTGGAAGTCACTTCTGCCCAGTTGACAAACAGGGGCTAATACGAAGCAGATGCTGACATGGGAGCTTTGCAGAGCAGAGCATGCATGAAGGGAAAACAGTTCATATCCAGTAATGCACAGCTGGAACACAAAAGCTACTGCTTTGACCCAGGTTTCAACTTTAGAGGCCGTCTTTATTTATTCCTTTATACTTCAGACTGAAACTTAAGTTGATTAAAAGGCACTTCAATGCATTATAAGAAGTTTCTGACCTTTTCTATTTCATTTAGAGCTTGTAATCAGAATATGGATACCAAGACTTGTTGATTTTTGGATAATATAATTGACTTAAATTAACTAAACACGCCACCTGGTCATCAACAAAGGACATTTGAAGGCGCGTACTATCAAAAGTACTTATCAGGGAAAAAATTCAAGTATCCCAACATCAAGAAAGATTAAACACAACAAGAAGCACATTTATTTCAGGACACTATGAGTAGGCCTACAAAACTATAGACGCTTATAAGTTCCTTGGTATTCTTTAGCGTTAGGAAAGTGGACACCGGTAAATAAGTTTTAATCAGAGGACGCAACGATACAGCTCTGTGTGTAGCGCACACACAAGCCCTGAACCAGATTATGTGCCACAGTTTGTATAAACATCAGTCAAAGTTGTCATCAGTCAAGACTTGTTGGATTTGTTGTGTCTGAAAAGAGTGAGGGAAGGTAAACAGCGGTCAGAACTCTCGGACAAACATAAGTCTACCTGTGATGTGTCCAGGAAAACACTCTTTCTGAACTTCCCCCGCCGTATTTCCATTTCCAGAGCAGAGCCCCGTGCAACGGTGGCTCTCGCGGTTTGATTTCGGCGAAACATCTTCTGTTGCTTTCGGACAACTTCTCAGACGGGACAGTCCAGTCGGTGTGAAGGTAGCCTAAACTGCGCACAGACGGATGAAATTATGCGAAAAACTTAAAGAACTGAAAATCCAGGTGGCACACAACGATCCCAAAGACGAAAACTCTCAAGAGATTTTACGCAAGTCCCATATGAAACACTATACCTTCCTTCTTTAGAGAGACCGCACTTGAGGCAGCTACACTCAGTTGAAGAGATCACGTCTTCACTCACAGCCGATCTAAATTTCCCCCAAAGCTGGCCCCGAGTGCGTCCATCGGTGACACGGTGACACCCCATGTGGAGCGCAGAGACCTAACTTTGCACCATCGTGTATCCGGTGACCTCTGCTGGCGATGACTGGCAGAGATTTACTGCTGCAATATCATGCCTTTGTGTCTGGTGGTGGATGAGGGCATTCAGCAGGAAAGGCTGACTCACTACATCCATCCATCCATCCATCCATCCATCCATCCATCCATCTATCTATCTATCTATCTATCTATCTATCTATCTATCTATCTATCTATCTATCTATCTATCTATCTATCTATCTATCTAT
>JAVQJG010043548.1:0-37240 GCA_036024015.1 Craterocephalus amniculus | reverse complement strand
AGCTTACGGCCACAACTCCGGCTGGCCGCCTCAACAACGCGGAACACGGC
This sequence comes from Craterocephalus amniculus, assembly GCA_036024015.1. Lineage (NCBI taxonomy): Eukaryota > Metazoa > Chordata > Actinopteri > Atheriniformes > Atherinidae > Craterocephalus > Craterocephalus amniculus. The sequence continues at coordinate 37,190 of JAVQJG010043548.1, read as the reverse complement.
CCATTCGGACTCAATGTCCCCCCCCTCCCCCATGAGCAAAGGCCCGGCCACCAGACGCTCGCCCCCGTGATTTCTATGATTATAGTTAATTTTGAATTGAACTTTTCCTGCTCAATGATCCTTTTATTGATACATTTTTAATTTAAGATGTTTATATATTGTATAAACATCCTATTTTTATATTTTCTCTGCAGGTAGATTTTTCGGAGAAAAGTCACTACTTTTTATGGAGCCATTTTTCAAAATCAGCTGAAAACTAATGGTGTGAACTATAACAGATTTGACTTTGAGAGATGATCAGTTTAACATAAAACCTGTGTCTAAGGCACACAGTAGTTTATCCAAGAGTTCCCCGTCTTTGACACCGCTGCCTGTTTCTGCTGACTGCTGATGAATTGATGATGACTTGGAGAGGAAGAAGAGGGGGGAGTTAATGACCCCTCTGCACGCATGCACACACAAACATGCATGCAGAGCTGATAGATAGTAATTGAGAGGAGAGCCTTTCTAGATCTTATAAAGCAGAAACGTCTCTCACAGCTGTAAAGAACTACGGGGTAGATCCGGCTTCCTACCACACACAGGACACACTCCAGTGTGTGCGTGTGTGTGTGTGTGTGCACACTCATGCACTCACAGAGTGAGAAGAGTGGGTGGTGTTGGAGGAGCTTTTGGTGACGGGTTTATTAAAGGATAAACCAAAGACTGTGCTGATTGTCTGACAGAGCTGCTGTGGGTGTATAGCACAACTTCATGACATCGCCATCACACTAACTCACCTGCCTCACAGTACAGATAGTTATTTCTTCCAGCGCCCCATTACTTTGATAAATGAGACATATTATCTTTTTTTTTTACAGGTTGACACTGTGTCCTGAGGTCTTATGGATTGTTTGCTACACACTTTGTGAGACAGCAGCTCATCTCTGCCATAAAATATAAGCTGGCCAGTTTTAGAGGATGCTTGCTTCCTCTTGCTCCTCCTCAGAGTAACTCTGGGCAGTATGGCCAAATATAATTATCATGCTAGTTTTACCAATGATGCCGTATTCATTGTATTCGACTCTTTTCCAGACATGACTGGGTGTTAGCCACACAATTCACTGATGGCTAAGAACAGCCTTTTGTTGTTGTGGAAGTCCCCCACCACCCAAAAACTGTTTAATGTTCATGTTGATCATATGTTGATCTGCATCCTGAATCCATCTTTCTCCATAGAACTTATAATAACCAGGATTATATGGACTGTGATGTCATTAGTTGTCTGGATCCATTGTTGTTTTTTTAAGCAAACACGTCTACAACTGACTTCGTCTTTTTCATTGTTAGTTCTCCACAGTTTGTTCAAATTGCAGGATCAAGATTTTCAACTTGCAGGTTTAAGTTCATGAACTCCACTGAGACGTGCTGACATTTAACTGTTGGAGATAAAAACCGTTTCAGGTACCGACCACTCACTGTAATGCAAATGGTATCTATTCATTTAATATATCATCAAGCTGTTTGTTATATATGTGTTTTTGGCCTTTGCCCTTTTAAGAACTTCCCATTTTCATTTCTCCATGTACTCACATATTTCACACAAAGCAGCATTTACAGATGCTGGTTCCCCTTCAGTGCTCTTTTTTACTGTACAGTATGTGCCTTTAAATAAGGACATTTAATATTTCCTCTAGTTTCTGATATTTTAATATTCAATTCATTAGAAATGATCTATGACTGAACTGGTAATTTAGACAGTTAGCCTTCATGTGTTTTTTTTACTTTAGTTTTTATGAGGGATTTTACCAAAGAAAAATTAGGAAATTTTAAAAAGAAGCTTAGACAGACACAAACATATTTTATTTTTGCTCTTTTTCCACCCCAGTTGTTATTTTATGCAAACAGGTTCTGGTTTGAACAAATTTCAAGATCAAATCGAATTAAATTCCATTTATAAAGCATTTGTCATACATCAGTAGCATAAAGTGCTTTATGTAATAATGAACATAAAACAACATTGTTTGCAAGTTGAAAAGAACATAGAATAACAATTATAAACACATACCAACCCTTTTTCCCTCTCTGTCTCTGTTGCTGTGTCCGACAGTGCACCCTATTCCCTAGATAGTGCACTATATAGGGCTCACACAATTTTCTAGGCATGTCCGAATGTCCAGAAGGAAAAGTAGTGCACTCAAAGTTACCTACAATTCATCTTGAAAAACAGTGAGCATCGATGGTCACTAGACGGGTCAATATAGACCACAATGCATTGCAGGCAGGAGCTAACGTGACGTCTTGCTAACGTTACAAGAGGCATTCTCAACGACCGTCCTCTTGTCTGTCGTCGTTTTCTTATTTTATAATTAATAGATCAATTTGTGTTGGTAAGAAGATACTAAAGTGGCCCCGTTTCTGATGGAAGAGGCTGCATCAGCTGACAAGTGTCACGAACATCAGAGAACACGATTTACGAATAAAATATTTATTTTCATGACAGTTTGAATTTGATCTGGGCCGAAGTAGTCATGGCATCTGGGGTTGCTGTGGTGACGGCTGGTAGTCATGTGATCTGTGGCGAGGAGAAAGTAGTGAGCTTTGTGTCCGAATCGCCATCAGATCGAGTCCCTACATAGTCTGCTATGTAGTGCAGTCAACATTATGTATGTAATGGCCAGTGATGCCACAGATTACTTGAAAAAGTAATCTGATTAGTGATTACTGATTAGTTCATTAAAAAGTAATATTATTAGATTAGATTACTAGTTACTTTATTTGTTAAAACCCCCAAACATAAAAATAACAACAGATTTTTCTTTTTTACTGAAAGTGCAAAAGTTACAACGGTGACTTCACAATGTTTTGCAACTTGTAACTTTTACTTGTTTTTCACCTTCTATGAACATAGAGTCAGTCTCTTCTTAACTTTGTAAATCATTCAACTAATGTTTCTGCCCTCATATGCACTTGTAACTTTGTGTCCTGTTTTTTTACTTGCTGGAAGGAAATGATGTTTCCTTGGATAAGGGTAATTTGTTGAAAGAGACTTTCATACCGTCTTTAATAATTAAATAAGAAGTTATTTGTGGAGAAGTTGAGCAACTCCAAAAAGGATAACGTTTCTCATGCTTTCTTAGACATACAGTTTAAATTTAGTTTTCGTTTTTAAGGTTTTAAACTGTTTTCTAATAAATCTGTTTCTCACGGACCAAAATTCACAACCAAACATTAAAAATGATGATGTGGAATATAGAACAGTGCTGAGGACGAGCTGAATTATATCCAGTGTTTCATGGATAAGGGCAAATTTTGTCTTTTACGTTTTATTTCACCTTTTACTTAACCACACAATATATTAAAATGATTAGTGAGATAGATTCAAAAAGAGTTTTTTTTTGTCCTAACCTACTGATGAAGGTATCACAAGGGGGATATCATATCATTCTCAAAACCTGCACTGTTCATGCAAATTGATTCTCTCTTGAGCTCCATATAATTCTGTCTGCAGTGCTACATAAAGTGTTTCCAAGTCTCAAAAGTGTGTTTTTCTTAATGTATTGTCTGGTTTCTCACACTCTGCCTGCTCACCTTTTGCCTTTCATAGCCTGGGGATAAAAGCTGTGTGAGAAATGGTTTGCGCCTTGATGCTAAGATAGAGCTTACCTGATGGTGCTGTTCAAGATAAATGGAGGCCTGGGAGGTGATACTGCTGATAATGGCTTGTGCTCTTTCTGCACTTTTGTAGAGTTGCTGTCCTCCGCATGACTGATGGACCAGAGGGTGGGGGCTCACATAACTCCTCATGCTGGTTATAATTGGTCAAAGCACATATGTTCAGTTCAGTCTGCAATAAAATATTCGCTCCATAAATCAGAGCTTTTAAATGTTTGAAAATCATTGCCAGATGTTACAACATGTTATAGTTAGAGTCTGAAACCCTGTTCCAGCTCAGGTCATCTGACAGGTTTGATACAGTAGCTGGTACTTTGGGCCCCCAAAGGAATTTAGTTGTGCAGCAGTACAGAACAAACACTAGAGGTCAGGCCAATCCAACACTTGGAAGACATTAACTACTCAAGCAAAAATCACCAACTTTTCCAGTTTTGAACCTTAACATTACTTAACATGAGTTTACACTTTTTGTTTCTTTGTCAGCTTGTTTCGAATTCTGTTGGAGTCTTTAAAGCACGGGGCTGACAAATTGATCATAGTTATTATGCTTTGGTGGAATTATTACAGTTTTAGTGGTACAAAGATGATATTAGACCATATTGGGTTTTTGTAGGACTAGTGTAAAGCTCTATAAATTGAATAAATCTAGAAATATGTCTTTTATTTGGCATTGCTGTAAATCGTGGTTTGTTTTGTAAATCATTCACTTCATCATGTCTAAAACAACTGTTGAGTAAACTGTTACTACTGGAAGTGCTGGTGGAGGAACTACTGTTGTCTGACCACTTTTCTGTCACTTTCTACAGTTTTATATGCACCCGGAGGTTTGTGCATAATGCTAGAGATAAAACTATGGAGGAAGTTCTTGCCAAGTTAACTTGTCTTAAGCCCCCAAAAAAGGAACAAAACAAGAGTAAACTTTGGTATTGCTTTAGGCTTAGGCCTAAAAGAAGTGGCACAGAACCCAACTTACCACCAGTTACTGTGTCCTCTTCTGTTGGGTCAGACTGATAGCTCATGTCTCAACATATCTACCGGTACAAAGTGGTTTTACATGGAAATCTGTCTCTTAACAAAGATTAAGTGAAAATGGGCGCAATGAAAAACAAAATATCAACACATCTAGTTTGATGCTGCTGTGGGGAACACCAGGAGTCAGTCCGCCCATCTTTTCAGAAGCCTTCGCCACAGCAACCATCTAGATAAAAGCATGTGTATTTTTATGTCATTGGTACACGTTTTACCAGATCTGATGATACCTGTATGGAGGCATAAACAGTTGGAGGGAAGGTTGAGATAGACAATACAGTTTAAAAATGTATTTATTTATCAAGAGAAAAACTGTTCTGTATTTTCTACATTCTAATGGCACATTTTGTAATTGCTATCTTGCCTATTTGGAAATCCTGCTCATGCAATAGGAATATTTCAGGGGCCCAGTTCCTCAAAAAATCACTGACTACAGTCTGTAAGGGTCTGTAGATATTTTTAAAGCCACAGTCATTTCTATTTAGAAAAGATCTTCAGGAAAACAGAACTTCTTCTTAACTTGATCCTTGACTAGTGAAATACTGTTGCACTCTACAAAAACAGCTTTTAAGGGTCCTTCTTTGACTGCAAAAAGCAATGAGCATGTCTGACAACTTTGAAGTGTTTTATTTTTCTTTCTTTCTTTTTTTTTACTCTGAAGGCATCGTCTCTGAGGTTCTACATCAAACATATTAGCCCAAACTGGCCTTGTGCTGCCACAGAAGCAGTCTGCTCCAGCTTAACCATCTTAGCAAGTCTAAGATGGATTTAAGGGAATTTCTCTGGAAATTGGTGAGTAACACAAAGACAAATTTAGTGTCACCTTTCTCCATGTGTTACATTGCTGCAGATATTTACAGCACTTTGAAGAAGTTTCCATTTTACTACCACTAGACATTTATCACAGGCTTTTCCAGGTCTTTAATTTACAGCTGCTGAGAGTCAATAAGATCAAAGTTCAGCACAAACTAATGTGTTTTCAAATTCAACCTACAGGACAACTCCTCCCTTTCTCCTTCGGCCACCCTTTCTTTTTACTGCCAATAATTTAATGTTGCATTATTAAAGATGAAACCTGTGTTAGTAACACTCTGACTGCACTATTGGACTATGAATTATTGCCTTATTGTGTTTTTACTGTTGACATTTAATTAGCATATTGTCTGTTTGACATAAAAGGGCAATGGAACACAATTTTTTTTCCCTGATCATGTTCCCCAGGCATTTACAGGGCGAGGAGACACTGAAAATAGTCAAGTTCTATTCTCAAATAAAGTATGAATGCATAATTGACTAACCTTGTTAAAGATGCATCTTTCTATGGTGAAAATTAGATTTGAATTCAGTATTTTTTCTACAGCCCACACAGAAAAATGTTGTCTGCTCAGTTAGACTATATTGAGCTGTCATAGCATCAAGGTTGCTTTCACTATTGAGGGCAAAATGTGAGGATGTAGGGACTCCTTATTTACTTTGACATAAATGCAATTATTTAAATGAAGGCATTTCTTTAAGAGAGAAGCAGACTGCTGCTAATGAAAGACCAAGTCCATTGTCTTATTTAGGAGGTAATGGTTCTAGCATTGTTTCCAGAATCTGTAAGCTTGTACCACATCATTTGTGAAAACCAAAGTTTAACATCTTCTTGCCTTTCAACAATAGCTAATTACTAATCATGTATCTGTTTCCTTTTCTGGCTTCTTTGGAAAACAGTAGCATGATATCAAATTATGTAAATTTACGTACAGTATGCCTCTGTGCAGAGCGTGATGTTTTCATGAAGATTAGACACATGCCTGCTGAACAAGAACTGAGAAGTAGAAACGAGGGACACATTCAGACCCAACAGATTCCATTTCTGCCTCCGGCAGTGTGTCACGCAGTCTGGAGGGAGGGACAGGGGCTGGAAGAGATCTGATTAATGAGTGTCACTGGGTGGTAGCGAGTTTGTGTCGTAGCTCACCCTTGTGTCACCAGCTCACTCAATGGCTTCAACAGTTTGTGGCCATTATCACACCAGTTGACAAGAATGGAGGGAAGGGTGGGGGCTTCTGCTGCACCATCTGGATGGCTGAACATGGCTGAGGATAAAAGTGGTTATTTCAGTCAGATTTAAACATGTGTTTTGAATCTGGCAGATGAACTTATGACAAGGATACTTCTGGTGATTGGCTGATGTACATTATTTCACATGTCCAGTAGCTGAATTTACTTGTATGAAAATGGGGAACATGGCACTTATTTTAGATCAAACCAAGATAATTTTCACTAGCCATTATAATTCATAACACTAAAAAACAAAATATGATTACGAAAATCTGCCAAAATCTTCATAAAATGAGGATTTTCCTTTTTTTCTTTGAAACTTTAAGCTTGAACTTTCTAAAAAACAAAATTTTAAGGACTGTTTGTAAATTTGCTGTTTAGTGACCAAGTTCAGAAGGTTCTCTCTGTCATTTTTCTATCTATTTGCTGCCGCTTATCTGGGGTCGGGTCGCGGGGGCAGCAGCCTGAGCAGGGAAGCCCAGACTTCCCTCTAGGCCACATCAGCCAGGTCATCCGGGGGGATCCCGAGGCGTTCCCAGGCCAGCCGAGAGATATAATGCCTCTAACGGGTCCTGGGTCTACCTTAAGGTCTCTTCCTGGTGGGACATGCCCGGAGCACCTCCCGAGGGAGGCGTCCAGGGGGCATCCTGACCAGATGCCCGAGCCACTTCACTCCGCTCCTCTCGATGCAGAGGAATAGCGGCTCAACATCGAGCCTCTCCCGGATGAGCGAGCTCCTCACCCAAACTCTAAGGGAGAGCCCGGCCACCCGGTGGAAGAAACTTATTTTGGCCGCTTGTACCCGCGACCTCGTTCTTTCGGTCACTACCCAGAGCTTGTGACCATAGGTGATGGTAGGAACGTAGAGCGACCGGTAAATCCAGAGCTTCGCCTTCTGGCTCAGCTCCCTCTTCACCACGACGGACCGATACAGAGCCTGCATCACTGCAGACGCAGCGCCGATCTGCCTATTGATTTCCCGCTCCATCCTTCCTTCAGGAAGAAGAAGGTCTATTCATTGTTCCTCCAGGAATAATGAATAGACCTTACCAGAGAGGCTGAGGAGTAGGGTCCCCCTGTAGTTGGAGCACACCCTCCAATCCCCCTTTTTGAAAAGAGGGACCACCACCCCAGTCTGCCAATCCAGCGGCACTGTCCCCGATGTCCACGCGATGCCGTAGAGACGTGTCAGCCAAGACAGCCCCACGGCATCCAGAGCCGGGCGGACTTCATCCACTCCCAGGGCCTTGCCACTTAGGAGCTTTTTAACTACCTCAGCGACCTCGGCCCCAGAGATAAGAGAGTTTGGTCACCGGGCCCCCCAACTCTGCTCGTTCTTCTAGAGGCATGTTGGTGGGATTGAGGAGGTCTTCGAAGTATTCTCTCCACCGACCCAGAACATCCCGAGTCCAGGTCAGCAGCCCCCCATCTCCACTGTACATAATGTTGATGGAGCACTGCCTCCCCCTCCTGAATTGCCATATGGTGGACCAGAACCTTCTTGAAGCCATGCAGAAGTCATTGTCCATGGCCCCTCCAAACTCCTCCCATGCTTGAGTTTTTGAGTCTGCTTGAGTCCGCTTGGCCTGTTGATACTTGTCAGCTGCATCAAGAGTACCACAGGCCATAAAGTCCTGACGGGATTCCTTCTTCAGCTTAACGGCATCCCTTACTGCCAGTGTCCACCAACGAGTTCGAGGAAAGTCGCCGATGACTTTATGGCCACAGCTTCAGATTGCCCCCTCAACAATGGAGGCGTGGAGCACGGCCCACTCGGACTCAATATCCCCCGCCTCCCCCGGGACATGACTGAAGCTCTGCCAGAGGTGGGAGTTGAAGGACTTTTCCAGAAGGACTCTGCCAGACATTCCCAGCAGACCCTCACTACATGTTTGGGTCTGCCAGGTCTAACCTGCATCCTCTCCCACCTTCTGAGCCAACTCATCACCAGGTGGTGATCAGTTGACAGCTCTGCCTCTCTCTTCACCCGAGTGTCCAGGACATGCGGCCGCAGATCTGAGGATAAGACTACGAGGTTGATCATGGAACTGCGGCCTAGAGTGTCCTGGTGCCAGGTGCACATATGGACACTCTTATGCCCGGACAAGGTGTTCGTTATGGACAATCCATGACGGGCATTGAAGTCCAACAACAATTCTTGGCCTCCTTGGATTCAGATCAAGGAGGCCCTCCAGGTCTCACTGTCATTGCCCACATGAGCATTGAAGTCCCCCAGCAGAACGAGGGAGTCCCGGGGAGAAGTGCTCTCCAACACTCCCTCCAAGGACTCCAAAAAGGGTGGGTACTCCAAGCTTAGTTGACAATTATCCCATCCCATCACTACATGTGTTTAAGATTACAAATGCCATATAAAAAGGACAGGATTCCTGGCTGGCCTACAAGGTGAGAACTAGTGATTGGTGGACAGACCTGGAGATAAATATGAGGGATGCCTACTGCATGACAAACCTTCTTGTGCGAAAACACCAACAAGCCCAACATGCTAAAACCTAAACAGCTAACATGGATGGGAGTGTCAACAGATCTGCAGCTCTTTCAGTAGTAAAGTTAAAGGTTGGCCTGGTCATGGCACCACAAGATGAACTTTATAAGAACAATTACAAAGATTTCCCAGTTCATCTTTGGGGCTACATGAATACTGATGCATTCAGGATAATTAAGGTTTACAAATCATAAAACACAAAAAAATGTCATAAAACACTGACACTGACTGATTCCATTTCAGTGAAAATATCAGTTAAATGCTTTCATTTCAAAGAATCTTACACCAATAAAGATCTTAATCAGTTTGAGAGAAAGTTTACTTTCTGCAGTAGAGGGACTGGCCATGCAGAGTCTGAGGACTGAAGTTGTAAATCATCACTATCTCTAAGCTCACTGAGCCAAGAGTGTATCTGTAAGACAAGTATGAAGGCTTCGTGTGAACACAAACAGCTGTGGAACTGATATGGATAAGCAAATAGCTACACACACATCATTAGGTGCTCATTTACAGACATTAAGCAACAGGGCAACTAGCATAGAAACGGACAGAAACTTTTTTGCACAGAAACATTTTTGACTAGCTCCTAGAATTGTGTTGTAAAACTATGAGGACCATAACTCTGCTGTCAAATCTTCTGCAGGTGTCTACACATCTCTTCCATTATTTTATCAGATTTAAACGCAAGCTGGACTAAAGCTATACACCTGATCTTGATAAAAGGTAAAAAAACAAGCTCAAATGAGCAATCAACATGTCACATAACATAAGTATCCCAAAAATCATATTAATCTTTAGAACAGTACACTCTCACTGTTGTAAAAATTAAGACTGTAATGAGCAGTAAGGTAGTCAAATATGTTTGACCGAAATGTCATGGAGGAAGGATGTAAGATTACAAGGGCATGACAGCAGCATTCATTCACAAAGGGAAAACATCCAGGAAATTTGCAAGTCTAAGGAGTTGATTTCACAGCATTTAACTCAGATCACACAGTGCAATCCTCAGAAAAAAAATCCCAAATCAGTGTTCATGATAGTACAGTTAAAAGGAGAAATAACAACAATGACTTGTTTGGACACAAGCGAATGACCATGTACCTTGGCCATAGAGATGTTTCTTTGGCTGACTTGTTAGTCTGCATGCTTCTTGCCTGGGAGACTGGTGTTCAAACTTTGCCTGGGCCCTCCTTCATCCCTGCCACACACATTGTCAAATTATGTCACATCAACCTCTGTGTACTAGGTGTGATGATATGGGCTTTTGTTATTTTCTGCAGCCATGCAGCACCTACTTACCTTGTATCCAACAGCCATTTTTGAGGTGATGATGGGTTTTTTTTGTGAGTGTGTACTGATCTTCCTGCGCAGAAGCATATTTGAAAGTTTCTGTCAAACCAGTGGCATGTAACAGGACCTCGGTACCAACCAAAGCAGCACATCTACAACACGGTTGAGAAAGAAAAGAAGTCATGGTGTTCCAGTCAAACCTGAATGAAGTAGTGCAGTGGGACCTGTAAAGGGCCCTCCACGAATGAAGACACAAACCTCAATGATATGAGGCAACCGTGCAAAAAACAAGACCAAATTTCCTCCATGATGATCTGAAAGGCAAATATCATATGGAAAATAATGATTTCAAGTTGCAGCTATTGTTCTACAAGCTGTTGAATCATGGGCTGAAACCAGTTTTTCACCCATGTCATCCTATATTTCAGCTTTGTCTTCATAAAATACACTATATAGTTGTATTTACTTAATGATATGACCTTCTACCAATTTACCTCCCATTATGTCTCTATATGTAAAACTTTAGAACTGAAAGGGTATTTTGTTTTTCACAAGTGTGTACTATAATAGGCATTGAAGCCTGCTCCAAAGGCTTTTAGAGCTAAACAGGCTAATGCTTCTTTATCAGTCTATCCTGATGGCCTCTGATTATGCCGAATCAACGCCTGATTTTATTGCAAATTATTGAAACTAATCAGTTGGTCCAGTGCTATTGGATGAGCAATATCTGCAGTGGGGTCAAAGACAAAAGCAGGACAAAGGTTGAGCAGAAGGTCGGATGAAGCAATAACAAAAGAGGGAGTGATGCATAGAGTAAGGGATGAATTAGTGAAATGAAATCTCATCCTCAGTGAGCCATGACATACATCAGACAATGACAGCCCCTCCTCTACGACTGTCAGTCCTGTCTGTGTTGAAATGACCATATAAAGCAGGACTAATTCCCCTGATAACCTCTGGATAATTAAAAAATACAATAAAATGCACTCCTCCTTTAACCAAGAGCTTAGAGGCATCACAAACATGTTGTACAGAAACCCAAAGAGCCACATCTGTTGAAAAAAAAAATGAAAATATTGAAAATATCTTGAAGTCAGTCATTGTAACAACTGACACAATCATGAAAAGAAGGGATGGGGATTCTGATTCTCCTCTATTATCCAAATTATTTTTACATCATATATCACCATGTAAATCGTTTCAATCATAAACACAAACTGCAGTAACACCCCTGCAGCCAGCTATGCAATCATTTTAGAAACATGCAACTCATTCCCAGAGTTACAAGCCTCTCCCTCCAGCGCTTTTATTTAATCTTCCTCACTTAACAATAAAGGCATGATTCATCTGAGTGTATCAGCAACCAGAGGGGCGGAAAGGGAGGGTGGAGGGGGATATGAGAAAGAGCAGATGTGATGGTGTCAGGAGAGGTGATGATAAAGAATTATGTATTTCTCTTCATTACCACGCCCTCTCAAATATCCATATACCAACATGAACACACTCATATATAAAGACATCCACAAAAAGGATCTGATTAAACCCCACAAACATGGATGGGTGGACATGCCTGCCAAGCACAAGGCCAATTGAGCAGGCTCCATGCTGAAAATATAAAGAATTAGACATTAAAAAAAAGATGCATACAACAGTAGATGTAACATTTAATAGCCAGAACTCAATACACAGCCAAGTGGAAAAAGGTAAGTTTCTTTTACAACAAAATCCAGAGTGGAGAGATCTGCTTGGGTCCTGGGGGCGTAGGATGTTTGCAACACAAAAATCAGAGAGGTGAGAGTTGTGGCAGGATGAGATGAGGGAAAAAGAGCAAAAAACAGGGTTACCAGGTAAAAATGTCCAAAATCCAAGAAACAGGATCCAAGGCCAGTCCAAGGTAGTAATCAGAAGGTCCTCAGGTAACAGGGAAAAAATCCAAAGACGAAGGACAAGAATCAGGGTCAGGCAGGATTCGGCAACGAGTAGTCAGAAAAGCTTCTTGAACTCCAGAGGGATCGCCAAAAACAGTAGTCAGACAGGTAGGGTCATACACCAGGAATCTCACTTGAACAGCAAACAGCTTGAAAGACTGTGACAAAGGCAGACGATCTCAGAGGGTGCAGAGCAGGTGTTTCAATAGGGAGCTGAATAGGTGAGGACAATTAGTGATCAGGAGTGAGAGAGTGCAGCTCACTAGAAGCAGAACTGATCATGACAGTACCCCCTACTCAAAGGGCGACCCCCTCCGCCCGACAGGCCTGATCCGGATGACGATGATGAAAGTCGCGGACAAAGGCCCTATCCAGGATCAGGCGAGAAGGCACCCAACACCGCTCTTCAGGACCATAACCCGCCCAATCCACCAGATACTGGACTGCACGGCCCCGGCACCGGGAACGAAACAAACGATTAACAGTAAAGGCAGGAGCCCCATCAATGAGCCGGGTGGACGGAGGGGGTTTGGAAGGAGGGCAAAACCTGGATATCAGAACAGGTTTGAGCTTGGAGACATGAAAAGTTTGATTAACACGTAAAGTGGGGCACAATCTGAGACGCATAGCCACTGGTTTGACAATCTTAGTAATGGGAAATGGACCAACAAAACGGGGCACCAGTTTGTGGTTCTCCACTTTAATGGGCAGATCCTTAGTCAAAAACCACACCTTCTGACCCACCAAGTACCGAGGGGCCTGGGAGCTGTGACGGTTGACATTGCGGGTGTACACAGCGGAGGTCTTGCAGAGGGCTGCTCGGGCCCTTCTCCACACTCTACTACTACTACTACTACTACTACTACTACTACTACTACCGTCATTTAGCAGACGCTTTTATTCAAAGCGACGAACATTTGAAAGAATAACACAAGCATAAATTCAAGGAGTAGGATAAAGTTTGAACAGGTGGAATGCTGGTCATCGATGTAGTTATGTCAAGTGCTAAGATCGTGCTAAGTGCCCCCCCCCCCTTTTTTTGTGTGTGTGTGTGTTAGTGCTGTATGTGCGCGTGTGTGAGAACAAGTGTCCAACAAGTCCTATGTAAAAATCACATAAAAAACACAAAATTCGTAGAACCAAGTTATGGTAAGTGCATGAGGCACAAGGATACAAGAGTGTACAAGAGTACACAAGGATTCGCCAGCTGCAGTTAAAGATGGTGGAGGCGATGAACGTCGATGTTATGAGAGACACTCATTGGCCTGTCCGGAATCAAAGAGCACAAATACACTGATCAGTAAATAAAATATAATATGGGAAAAACCCTTTAAAATTAATATTGATGTTGTTATCTATGATGGGAAAATGAGCCATTTTCAAGAAGAAAATGCTACAATGTGTTTACAGCATACACTGCTTGCTTGCCCCGACTCTAACTCCAGCCGTCCTGTTCTTTATCATCAGCCAGCAGGATTACTTTGTTCTGGGCTCTTCACAAACGATCACACTGAAAACCGTGCTTCTGAACTCTGGAGATGATGCCTTCTTGCCCCGACTGACGCTGCAATTTCCAAACCACATTCACTTTATCAAAGTTCTTCAAAACGTGAGTTTATATCAGGTGGTGATTACCTGAAATTTAGGAAATGTTGGAATTTAGGATTTCAGATCACACATCAGACAAAAATTATTACTGTGACAAAAGGAGTAACTCCTCTTTGTTTTTGTTTGTTTTTAATAGGTTATTAATAAGTTAATAGCCTGCCCTACCATGTAAGCAGCATCTTTAACACAAAGCAGCCATGCACATAAATCTATTATACCAACATTTATACCAACATTAAAGAAAATATTCTGTTTTCTGTGACAAATATAATGTGTTTGTCATGATAAAAGCCAGTTTATACTCCTCCTGTTGCACAGCAGTAAAACTGTATATTCAGCTCACACATGTAGAGGAGAGTGAAAGTCATTGATGAGGCTGATATTAATAACATGAAATTACAATAACTTGCTGCATTGTGCCCTGGAAATCCCCGCTTCAGTGTGAGTGTAGCACAGAAATGAGCCAGAAGCAATGAGGAAATGAATTTTTGTATGTGTAACAACATAAATAGAACCTGAGGTAGAGTGTTTTCATAAATGTCCTATGTGTATCTGTCTCAGCAGCAGCAAAACGTGGTCAGTTGTGATGTTATAGAGAAGATCAACACGACTGATGTGAGCGTTGACTGCAGCATTACCAGCCTTGTCCTCCCAGCCCGCTCCCAGGTAAGCCGCAACCAATTGCATATGGTTATCTGAAATGTTTTATGATATCAGTCAGAGTGCAACAACAGCAGCTGCGCTGAGAGTCAACGTTTTCATGAAGTGTTGCTTGGGTTAGCTGGTAACACAACATGTTTACAGGTCGATTTTATCTAGGTTTCTATAGAGTGTTCAAAATTACACAGCAGAAAACTTTCCCCTAATGACAGCTCAGCACGAGTTCACAGCTACACCATCAAGACCTGTTCCCCCTTTAAGGGAGAAATATGTGCCTGAGCATAAATGTCAGGATCAGTGTGACTCCAATGTTGTTTAAAATGAAACGTTCACATGATCGTGAATATTTATTTAAACTGGACTATTTATTAGTCCTCAGCTCAGTTTAAAAAGGAATCCAGGGGTCAGTGTCAGTGTGCCGGCACTTTCTGTTCTGCTTATTGCCTCGTTTTTATTTTTTTCTTTGGTGTGGTATGGAGGTCATGTATTCAAGTTTATGAAAGAATCTGTTGAAATCCCCAAATTTACTGCAGAAAACAGATGATATGAAATGTTCATCTTTGTGTAGAATGTTACAGTAATAGAAAATATAAAAAAATGATGGTCAAATAAATTAAAACAAAATTTATAAATCAAATTTTCTTATATTTCTTGCAGCTGAATTTGAGCTTTCTTTTGGATGTTAACCAGAACAGCACGCCTGGTAATATTAGCATTCACATCAACACCAGCAGGTAAGGACCTCACCTTTCTAGAGGTGACTGTGCTTTTCAACAAGTGTGAATACGAGTTACACTGGCACATATTATATCGACAACAATTTTCATTGCTAGGATATTTTTCACATGCTGTGTAATGTCACTGTTTAAATTTTTTAATTATAAGCTCAGTACAAATATTAAATCTGTTTCTTGCAGCGACAACTATGAGATGGAGGAGCTACTCAGTGACAACATGATGAGACAAACCCTTCATCTCAAATACGGAGTCAATGTTAACATCCATGGGTAAGTCAGTGTAAATAACTTCATGCCAATGTGTGGTATAATTTACTCATCTTCTACTTCTAAAGAATACAAATCCATGACATCATTTGATAAACAGGGGGAATCATGATGAAAGAAAGTTTAATGAATAAAATATTCAACTGTGCTGTTTTATGATTGATATCACCTGTAATGTGTGTTTTTATGTGTTCAGTTATGTGACTCCCACTTCCTTTGTATTTGGAGATGAAGACTTGATTCCAGCTGACTGCTATCCAGAAAAATTCAACTACACTTACAAGGTGAGTCAGTGTGGTGCAAATTTTCTTTCAGCAAATGTTGAGGAAAATTCTGGCCTGCAACCAAAACTGTTGTGCATGGTTGTAAACAGAAAATATGGATGTTAAGTGACAAAGTTTTTGCTTATACAGCACTATTTAAACCGAATATCAGAGATTATGTTACATTCCAAACATGTAATGCCGAGCAAGCTGAATAAGTAAAAAACATAGGAAATATGAGGACTAAATAAATGTTTACTTTCAGTTTAGGTAAACGTTTAACAACCGACATACCTTTGCCGCAGCAGGGTGTTACAGATTAGTTAGTAAAAAAAAGCACAGGTGTTTCTGATTACTACAATGCAACTATTTTCTCAGCATCTTGAAGCACATGTTGAAGTACTTTAAGACAGAATAATAAATCAGAAAACCAGACTCAAGTTTTTAACATAGTTTCTTTATGTATGTAATCTATAGTATTGAATTAAGATGAACTTGGACCAATTTTAACTTCTAAAAAAATCCTAGACAAGACAGGAAGACAAGTTTTGTTTATTCTGTGGACGTCACTATGAAGCCAAGTTTATCACTTCAGATTTCATGTAAATGCATCTGATTTGGAAATTGTGACATATGAAAGGTTTGCTGCAAACTGTTGCACAGTTTATCTAACTGTCCAATAACTAAATGTAACTTCTTATCTAACTATAACTTCTGACTGCATTACAGTAAAGCACTTCACTATGAGTCATGCACACTTCTCTACCCCTGAAACATGAATCATGTATTTATTTTTTGCACTGACTTTTACATCCATATCTTCTACTACTATCTGTCAAAAAGAAGCCAGCTGGCAGCCTTGATCTGACCTTTTGAGGGAACTGAAACCTGAGATGGAAGAAGCTGTTGCTGTTCATATTTCGGTTGCCACATCCACTTTTAGAAGGCTGCTATAAAAAGAACAAACTTTGCTTAAAAACCTTCTCAGTTTCAAAACATTTTAATTTATTACATTAATAAAGAATCTTGAGAACAGAAAAGGGAGCGAACCCTAAAAAAGTTGCTTTAGTAGGTAGAAAGCATTTCCTGGCACTTAGTTGTGTCAGTGCTTTGCTGCAGTCAGTAAATAAATAATCCTTCCTGCAATCATTGCATTAACATCCCCTTCCACAAATGCAAATATGTAACAAAAATAATCAGGCTGTGAAACTCTGTTGTGTTTTTATGTATGCGTGTTTCAAATCAGAAATTCTTTTCTGAAACTCAAGGCAAAAATTTGTTTTACTCTTCTCTATAAGAAAATGTGATAAGCTCTCCTATACTGTTTACATTTTCATCCATGATTGCATGATATATCACTCTCAATCTCATAGTTTAATTCCACCGTTTGAGGCCATAAGGTGGCAAAGTCAGGTCTAACATAACTGAATCCAGGTGAAATGCATCTTTCCAAGAAGAAGTGAGAAAGTAGATGAGAACACAGGAAGAAATTTGAAGCAGGAGTTTCTGCAAGAGGTGAAGGGGTTACGCTTGCATTCATAAAACTAGGGAAAGTTATTTACTGCAGTTTGGCTGCTATCTATTGTGGTGGGGCTTAAATCCAGACAGGCAGGGGGACAGCCAAGTGAAGAACGTAATAAACTTTACTAAGCAAAACCAAACAAGCTAGTGTAGAAAAACATGCAAAGAATGAATCCAGAAACCAGAGATGAGCAGTCATCTGGCAGACTTACATAAAAATATCTGCACTCTTTGATTTTAAACTTTTCATACCTAGTTTTCAAATAGTTTCATATTTAACCTCTTAATGACTGAATGTATTTGTAATTGTATAAAAAAAAATGATGGTAAAAAATTGGAAAAACAATTAAATATCAAATAAATCAATAGATATTGATAGTTATAGATGCACAATGAGTACGTTATATAGATCTGAAGATCTGAGTGAGTGAAAGCAGAAAATAGATAAAATAGTTGGATTTTAACATACAAAATAAACTAAAGCCACAAATTTGTTAAGGCCATGAAAGTTGTTTTGTAGTATGTTCATGGTTGACGATGGGAAATATGTTAGTGTCTAAGTCTTCCACTATACTTCCTCTCACTGAAGAATAAATTAATATTTATTTAAAGATATTTGCATAGAGTTTAAATACCAGGTTTGTCTCAGTGATCGATATATTCTATAGAATTTTATTTCATATTATATAAATATGCGAACATTATTTTCTTAAGATTTTGAAAGAGTAGAAGATGAGTAAAAATAAAATGAATAAATTGTAAAATATGATAAATACATAAAAAAAAGCATCATGTCTGTAAAAAAGTGTATGTGGAAAAAATATTGCACTGTTATTTGATATTTCATGCATGTAAGGATTAATACTTCCTTGTTTGTTTCAGATATTTCGTAGCCCTGAACTCATTTAACTTTTTCTGGTTTACCGGTTTCATCTTCCTGCAGGTAGTAAACTCTGGTCCCAGTAGATCAGTGGACACTGTGTTTGAAATTGGGCTGCCCAAGACCCTTGCTCCTTACCCACACAGATTGCTGCAGATGGTTGACTGGCAGGTATGCATTTAGGCCCCATTATTATTATTATTATTATTTGTATTAGTAATTGTAGTATGTAGTAGTAATAGTAGTGGCCTCATTTAACATATTCATATTCTATCTTTTTACAGACTTCTCATGGTTCATGTTCGATCAGTGACATGTCTGCATCAGTTAACGACGACTGTGATGTCCCTCAAGCGTCCTTCATCAGACAACTCATCTTCTTCTTCTCACCCACCTCCTCCCGCACAATGGTACGCACACAAAAGCTGAACTTCTTTGAAACTCATGATATAATGTGAATCTCAAGTATTTGGCTCAGTCCTGCACAGAGTCAGAGACAATAAAAATTTTAATAACTGTGTTCTTACAGAGAAATCAGCTGAAGAGTAGCAAAGTCCAGCCAGACTGATCAAGTTTGTTTGATAAATGTTTTGCTTAGTTCTTTCTAAATCAAAGGAGCTCTGTCTGTGTAGGGAAACATTTATAGTAACAGATTTTGTGAAAATTATGTTGGTGAAGATTAAATTTGTGCAAATCATGCTTCATTCAGGTCTTCTTTAGATATTGAGTGCCAACTGATCACATTGACGTGGAGTCACAAAGTTCCTGTTTTGTGTGTGTGTGCAGTTTTGTCACAACAAAGATTCGTTGTGCGAGTGGTTGGTGTGTCGCCTCGGCAACCTTGATGCTGGAAGAGATGCCACCATCCAGCTAGAGATCAACCTTAACCCTGCTGTGCTGCTGCAAGCCCCGGTAAAAATCACACACACACACATGCATAAACACGACACAGTGTGACCAGAGACATAAAAATGTTTTTTCTCCAGTAACGCTTTCTGCACGGGAAGTTTCACATGTTCTCATGTTCTCATGTTCTCGTGAAACATGATCCACATTCCTGCTAATGGTTCCACACCATTACGCTGATTTACAGGTGACAACAGCAGCAAAGTAAAAATGAATCTGACAACTAACTGAAAAGGTCAATATTAATGTAGATCACTAAGATGTCCATCTGGGTGTGTCTGTCTGTGTCAGGGTCGTCATGCAATCATGAAGTTGCAGAGCACAGCATTGATGTCATCACCTAGGGAAGACCACAACGTCGTCCTCATCCAGGGTCAGCCAGTCGCACAGGTAAAACGACCTGCAGCCAATCAGAACTAAGATCAGACAGCTTGGTTCGACAGTGTAGAGGAGAACTCCACGTTGTTTTACATCTTTTACTGCAGGCATCCATCAAAATGAAATGTGTCAACATGTAATGTTACGTTCCAGGTGGTGGTGGAAGCTGACTTTACCCAGAAACCCTCCATGGCTGTGCAAATATTCATCATTGTCATCAGTTTAGTTTTAGGGCTGATGATCCTGGCAGCTCTCATCTTCTGCCTGTGGAAGGTAAAATATTTGCTTTTAACACTTTTATATTACTTATAAGTGCAGCAAGCATGCTTTTTGTCCATCATGAATGAAGATCAAGCCCATTTATGATAAATAATGTGTCACAAAACCCTGGATGTTATGTCATGGACTGTAAGGCATCAGTAATAATCTAACTGTTCTCACCTAATCTCACCGGCTTCATGTCTTTGTGTTCTTGTCGTATTTACAGGCTGGTTTCTTTAAGAGAAGTTACCAGAAACAGAAGGAGGACGAGGAGTTCAACAGAGACAGCTGGGATTATGTTCCAAAATCAGGCAAAAAAAGAGAGAGCACCATCTAACCTTGACCACCGTCCTTCTGTGACCTCTGACCACAGAATATGAGGTGGAGTTCACATTGTGACTGAGCAAGTTTCAGTGAGACATCCAGACAGGGCCGAAGGGACGTCTGACGCTCTGTTTACTGCAGGCGAACATCATTCATCCAGAAGGTTGGAGAGTGACCGTCGGCTGCACCTGAATCTGACTGTGGCCTTTTAGTCTATTTGCCTGATGTGCCTTCATAAGAAACAAAATACCTTACATTGAAAAAGACTGCTGCAGTGGATGGATGAACCAAGTTGTGCAGGGAACCTGAATCTGCAGCATTCAATTCTGGACCAATCAGAAAGTTTTGCGCTTCTTGTGATGTGAATTTCACTCTGAAGGGCAAAACAAACCAAAGAAAGAGACTCTCTGGTAGTTTGGAAACCCAACTTCTGATTGGCTCATAACTCTTGTCATAACTTTGTCTGTACAGATAATCTAAATTTTGTTAGCTGGCTTACCAGAACACACACAGTGTAACTTACTGGTTGTGTTGCATCATTTGACACCTACAGGTCAAGCTGGATGTTGTCAAGGCAGACAGCGATGACTAAAGGGATGCAGGTAGAGGGATGCATTACAACTGCTGTGCTCTGAAGGTGAACACAGGCTAGTGAAGTTGGACACAGGAAATCTTTTCATCAGTATGACGTGGTGCATCATTTAACCTCAGAATTTTATGAATCATTTTTCTTATGAATGTAAGTTAAATCCATGCATTGCTTTTCTAGCATTCACTCAGATTGAGCTGTCTTGGCAGCACCAATGACAGCTAATTACGCCACAAAAGTCTTAAGTACAGAAAATAATATAAATTATATAGAAAACACAACTTCACGCTGATCAACAGCACTTGATGTGAATTACAAATGAAGGTGATCACACGGACAGACAACAAAGCGGCTACAGATGTTCTGAATGAAAGCGGGAAAGGATTATAATTAGAGAAGGTCTGCTTCTTGGGAAGCTTCTCTTGGGAACAATCATGATGTCAATACAAAAATAAATTTTAATTTAATTTATATGGTGCTTTTCAAGATACTGTGTGTGGATTTTCAACTGTAGTGTGAACATGCTGTAAAAGACACAACAGGATCAAACCAATTGAGCCACAGGGTTAAATAATAAAGGATGACTTGATATCAGGATAAAAAAAAAATATTTAATTAAAATGTGTTAAAATTTTGGTTTTAACTTCTTGCATTCTGTGAATGCAAAGTGTTAAAACAACGATTATCCTTCTTTTTAAGTAGAATAATTAATGATCACACAGACAAGTGATTTCAGTCTTTTCATTCATTTATTTTGTTCTTTTGAAAATGGTTTTATGCACTGGAGAGTCACACTGCTTTTGTAAAAAAGATACTTTTCTATTGAAATAAAAGTTTTTCTATGTAAACAATTAGTTTGTTTTTCATTGTGATCACATTGTCACATTTAAAAAAAATTGTCTTAAAAGACAAAGATCTCTGAAACATTTAAATACAAAACTTTCACATTGATCATATATAAAGTCTGTAAGTGGCTGGAACAATATTAAAAGAAAAAATTGCTGTTCACTGTTTAAAAAAATAAGAAACAGACGTCAGTCAAAAATTTGATCTTGTTAAAGAAATACATATTTTTTCTGACGGTAAATTAAATATTGGTTAAGACTGAATTGATATCATAAAATAATGGATTATTAAAACAATGAAAAATGTAAACATTGATTTGTTTTAATTGGTCAAGTTGCAACTAATTAATCAATCATAAAGCACAAGTTTTTTCAGAGATTAAAGCTGCTCAGATTTTTTTAAAGTTACAAACATAAAGCTGTAAAACTTAATATTTCATTCTTACTTCTGCATTTCATCAAATTACCACAACATGAAGACCAAGAGGGGGCGCTGTTGGGTCATTGTTATGGTAATGATCGTGGTCTCGGTGCAGGCCGCTGAGCACCCACAAAGCAGAACTCTGTTGTTTTCAGATGCAGCTGCAGGAGACGGTTGACTCTGCCTCATCAACTTCCTCTCCATACAGCGTGATGAGTCTTGGATGGATCCTAAATACACACACACACACACATCGTTAGAGGTTGTGTTGGCCTTATGTGAAAATAACATAAAGCCTTGTGTTATTCATTGAATAACTTACCATTATTTAAAGGTACAGTGTGAGAGAATTACTGACATCTAGTGGTAAAGGTGGGCTTCAATGACTTCCAATTGCTAAGAGCAGTGAATGTATGGTGGCCATCAGTGGCCAAGATTCTTCCAGACATGAACATGTTTTCATCTGTGAGTGAATCCAATGGCTTCAAGTGCAGCAATAACTACGCATGTACACAATTTCGAAGTAGTTACTGTAGTGTACTGTCTTCTCTACATTTACATTCACTGTTGAGTTGAAATATCGTTGTTGCTTGACTGGGACATACTGGTCCCAGTGTACCACCACAGGAGCTGAACTCATATATTGATAAGAAAAATCTGACAGCTACAGAAAGTGGCAATGTGCACCTTAACAGATTCAAATAAAAAAGTAAAACAATCTCCAACACACTTACTCTGTATCTGCATCAGGAGTTGCACAACATGATTTTTACCAGCTGATGTGGGTGTTTTCTTTACAAACTTAATATATTCAAGGATTGTTTATTTATTATTGTAATCTCCATTCCTCCTCAGTCCCAGTTTTCCATTTTTAACCCACGGAGCTTAAATGTGACTGATTACACTGAATGCCAGCCTGAAGTATGTCAAACCGAGGCAATGATGAGAAAGAGTGGGACAGGAAAAAACTGGTCTGAATTTTGCATAAAATGTGAGATTTCAACAAAATTATCAAGGAAATAAAAAACTCCAGACAAAAGAGATAAAAAGTCTGAAGTCTGGGTGAACTGGCTTGTTACTGAACATCATCTGTTCTTCAGTAATACAAGTGTATTGATTGTTTCTTAAACCTTCAGTGTGGCACTTTAAACATCCACTAGATGAATCACAAATGAAGTTAATCAATAACTGCAGCCTTTTTCCATTCGCTGCAACATTATACCAGCAGAGACCGGGCAGAAATACCACTGATCATCCCACCTGATCAGCACTTCATGAGAAATCTCCACCAGCTCTCCGTCGATGTTCCAGGGGAAGGTGGCTCCCTCTGATTGGATGATGGGTGTGGTTTTGGAATCTCCCTCTTCCTCGCTGTCCTCCTCAGACCCGCCGATCAGTGAGCGAGGGCGGATCTTCACCGCTGATACAGCATGTGTCTCCACAAAGGAGAAACTGAACTGCAGAGGGATTATCAGATGGTCAATCTGTGTGTGTATGTGTGTGTGTTTGTGCTTGTTGTTCCTACATGATGGTGACAAAAATAAAACTGAGCACAGCTAAGGATGATCAGATTCTTCGTTTATACAACAACATTAATTTAGACATGACGTGAACAAATCGTTTGATCTACAACACCATAAGTTGTGCTCCAGATAGAAGAACGATGCCTGGACAGATGATGGCAGATGACTGTTTCTGTGTATGACGGGATAAATAATGTGATAGAATTGATTCCTTGAGCCTTTATACTGGAAATGCTGAACTTCCCCCTGTCAGATATCCTTCCTGATCAATCAGTTTATATTAAAACACGGAGATAGTCGTTCACTAGGGCTTTACTTTAATTTCCTCCACAGTGTCTTAATGGCACTTCCTGAAGATATGGGGATGTGAATTTTGAGCAAAGTAATAAAAAGTGATTTTTTTTTTTTTTTAAAGATCATGGTTAGAGTTGTTTCAGTTTGGTTTAATGAAACCAAACGAGGGTTAGACATCAGTTGTGGTTAAATGTTAGAGGAAGCGGCCAGGGAATTAATTCGCTCCTTAGAGAATCCCCATAGGCAAAAAAAACTAGAGCTGTGTGTGTGTGTGTGTGTAAGTGCGTGTTTGTGTGTTTATATGTCAGAGCTAATCTGTGGAAGACAGAGAGGCTTGTTAAGCTCCCCAGTAAGCAGCTTGTCAGTGTGACTGGGTTCCTTCCTGTTTACTGTCTTCTGCTGTCAGGCCACAGAGCTCCAACAGGGGGCAGCAGAGACCAGCAGCGACTGTCAGTAGTCTGTCTTCCCCTGCATGTTTGCCTTTTTCTTCTTGAAATAAATCGCTTTTTAAGGTTGGATTCATATCTGTGGTGAGTCTGGTGCTCTGTGTTGATCATTTGACATCTGATTTCTTTGCTTTAATAAGTATTTGAATTTTCATGGCACAAACACTGTCAAAGGTAATTTCTTTTCAAGATATTACAATTAAATATAGGAAAATATCATTAAAACCCTAGAAAACCTGACTGATAATCAAGTTTTAAGAGTTAGATGCATTTATCACATTTTCTGTAGTTATGTGTCAATCATGAAAATGTCCAGCACGAAGTAACTGCAGGTCTGTTTTTGAGCAAATAAACTCTTTACTACAGTAAACAGAACTTTACTGTAAATAATCTCCTGACAGTAGAATGTTTTTTATCCATCAAAGTTTGAATGAATTCAATTGAAAAATTTTAAGCATTATCAAACAGAATTGATTTAATTTTCTTCAAGACGGATAGAAAAGCACATGTGAATATTTACATTCATGCATGAATGTCTTTGTGTTACAATCCATGTACCTGGTTACTTTGTTAGGAAACAAAACAGCAGAGGAAGGCTTCTACTGCAACTTTGGAAAATTCTTTTTGACCTCTTAACTGACTAAAACAGACACACCTCACCAGACAGGACCGACAGGTGAGGCTGGAAGGTGGAACTCAAAGCATCACGGTTACATGTTGACAGGTCCACCTCGATGACCCAGCTTGTCGTGTTCGGCATCACAGAGGCTAACAGAATGTAGGTCAGTCAGTAAACAGCCTGTTTACTGGGCAGGACAGTTAACGGCACACTGTCAGTATATTTAGAAAGTGGGTTAGTGTGCGGTCTCTCAGGCAATACTAGCCTGTGCTAAACCAGTCTAATCTACTCACTAACTGTCTCTTTCCTCTGTCAGAAGTGGATGTTTAAGATGGAGCTGTCACATGAGACACTGAGTCCATAATGAGGAAGTTCCTGTTTCCAGGTGAACCTGGATTGGCTCTTGTCAGGCTAAAGTGGGAATGTGTCTGTGTCAAGGTAGAGACTGTGAAGCAACATCCGTGCATTAACATCAGTCTTTTTGCTAATTGGGTGCAGCAATCACCTCCCACCTGATCTTCTGGAAGGTTTAAATGTGATTAATCAGCATTCAGTCCTGCTTTAAATGACATCAGTAGTTGGAGAAGTTTATTAGCTCTGTCTCTAATCTGCATCAACGGGAACACAAGACCTAGGTGCACATGCCGGGTTACACTGAAAATACTCCTGCCAGGACAGCATGAGTGGGTACTAAATGCAGAATTAATTTCAGTTGAGATATGTGAAAACTGGTTATGGGAAAGGATTTAAGTCGCTTGAATGTCTAGCATTTCAGCCTTTTAGCTTGAAGTTTTTGCATTTCTGTGTAACAAGATAATTTTTAGGAAAGGAAATATCGTGTGGCACCAAGTCGCTCCACCTAATCACAGCTGCCTCAATAATCTGGCTGTTCAGCTTCATTATTTATCAGCTCCTTCAGTATTTGGAGTATCATTTACATGCAATTTTGTCTTTTTACCATTATCGCAGCTGTTGCTCAGGTGGATAGAGCTATCATCTGCTAAACAGGAGGTCAGCGGTTCGATTCCTTTGACTACATGTCAAAGTGTCCGTGGACAAAACACTGAGCCCTACCTTGCCCCCTCATGTGCCTGTCAGGTTTGTATGAATATGATTAGTAGCACCCTGTGAGAATGTGTGCGACTGGATGTTCAAAGTCAAACCTAAAAAGATTTGATAAAGATTTCAATAAAACACAAAAAATAGATCACCATAACTTGCTGCAGATTTCAGACTGGTCTGATATTGGTATTGATGAGGCCTTATAGGTGCTCTTACCAGTCCGCTAGAGCTACTGTATCTCTTCAGATGTTTGATGAACTCTGACCTCGACGCATTTCCTACGGCAATTAACGATGCGCTGCCATTGGCCAAGCTGTCACAAACAGGAAGTAAAAACATTGTGAAATGACCTGCTGTGTGGGACGTTCAACCTGTCAGGTCAGAGAAATCGACTATTGGTTAATCGTGCTGTACCTGGTGTTCGGAGCCAGTCCTTGAGGTGCGTGTGGACTTAAACAGGGGATGGACATGATGCTGATACTCAGATACAGACCATGATTGGTTGTCCAGGACTCTTCCTCTTCTGCAACGACCAATGAAAGAAAGACAAATATTAACCGGACTAGTTGAAAGCGACAGAAATTGTTTTAATATGTTTTCATTTAGACAATAATGCCACTAACCTGACTCTCCGTATTGGACCTGATCTCTGAGAAAA
The DNA here is from genome assembly GCA_036024015.1 of Craterocephalus amniculus. NCBI lineage: Eukaryota > Metazoa > Chordata > Actinopteri > Atheriniformes > Atherinidae > Craterocephalus > Craterocephalus amniculus. Next base: position 10,478 of record JAVQJG010043548.1, on the reverse strand, counting down.
TGGAGGTGGGAGTAAAAAGAATCAATTACAGTCTATTACAGTGTGTCATCTGTTGAGATGTTATTTATGTGTGTTTTTCTCACTGATGTCCAAACAAACTAGATTTTGACTTCTTTGCTGGTAAAAATGACAGCTGACAGTCCTCAGGCCTGAAAGAGACAAAATGAGAAGCTCTGACCCCGCAGCGCTTAGAGCTAAATACTAACAAGCTGAAAGCTAAAAGGTGAGACATTTAGCTTGTTAGCATGTTGAAAAAAAAAGTGTTTCTAAGTTCCAGGTATTTCATTAAAAAAAACAGAATATCTTTGAAAGTTTTAAAGTCAGAATAAATGAACAGCACACTGGATGACCTCTCTTTCCACACAGCAAACAAACAAATAAATAAATTCGCTTATGCATCACCTCAGTTTGGCCAGCGTCTTCACCAGAGCGTACTCTCGCCTCCGGGAAGATGACATCCACCTCTTCTTCTCTGCTCGGGCTAAGCTCCGCCCACCAAAACCAAACATGGCGGAGAAACCGAAACGCACCAACTGACCGAGAGACCAGAAGCTGCACATGTCCACCTGCTGCAGGTGACCTACAAAGAGAGGAAGCTTTCTCAAATGGTGACTGGTTTCATACACACACACACACACATTTACACACACACACGCACACATACACACACACAATCAAATTGCTGTCACTCCTGATATTTAAAGACCCTTAATCCTAACCTAAATCAAGTTGAAACTGATGGATATATCAGCTTCTTATCATTTCAGAAACATGTTCATGTCCGAACCACATGCATTTGCAATTAATGCAAATGTAAAAAAGTCAGAAGTTTGTCAGAAGCTCATTAATATTCAAGAGGGAAACTGGGGCATAAGAGAGAGAGGTCATGTGTGTTTATATTAATATTGAAAACATTTGCCTGTCATTTTGCAGCGGAGTTACTAACTCTGGTAATTATGGTTAATGTCAGATTTTAACATGTATTTAGTGTGACCACTTGTGGATGACAATGCAACCATGTGTTTAGTTACTACGAGGATTTTAAAAGTTTATATAAGTGTTAGAATGGAGGAAGAAAAAGGCCCCCACCATTTCAGTCATTATCCTGTTATTGTTGAGGTTTGGTCCTTGGTTTAGCTTTTGAGCATCTTTTGAATGTCTTAAGGTGTTCATTACATATAAAACTACATTTTTAAGTACAGATTAAGCTGCTTCCCTGCCATGCAGGTTTTTATTATGTTTCCAAGTTATTTAAATGTAATGTAGGTGCCATCATACCAAAATCTAAAGACGCACTTTAGAAATCTTAACGTCAATTACTGAAAAAAACTCAAAATATTTTAAATTACGTTCCACTGTGAGAAAAAGTGGTTGCCTATACATAACCAAAACTAGCTTTAGCAGCAATTTTATTTCAAGAGTGGACTGTCTGATGTAAAAAGAGGCTTAAAGAACCCTAAAATCTTATCTCAAGATTTGCAAGAGTTGCAGGTAACTCTTTAAGCTGCTGGTGTCAAAGTGGATGTGTCTGCAATCAGAGTCTGCACTAATCTCACCCATATTAGAGGGAAAAACCCCTTACTGTGCCAAAACAAACAAACAAAGACAGAAAAATATCGGTGAACATAGACCAGACCTTTTGGAATGATGCGCTAAAGATGAAGATAGATTTGTGGCCTCAGTAAATATAATTGCATTTAGCTGATGTTGAAAAAATCTTTTTTGTGCATGAAGATCCTTTTCAAACCAGTGAAGTGTGATGGTGAGAATATTATATTTAGCAGTTTTGGGTGGTGGGGGATGTTCTGTGTAAGAAACATTTTGCAAAGAAAATTAAAGTTTCAAAAAGCAAAGAAAGTTTAAAAATTGTAAAATGTCCACGTTGTTAATGCTGTGACTGTCTTCTGAGCCAAAAGAATTATGCACCCGTTTATTTTCTCTGTGAAAGGCTGATTTAGGGAAACGTCACTAAAATAATTCTAAACTCTCTTTGTGGGAATGCATCTACACAGAGATGCATTACTCATCTGTCAACAAATAACACTGCTGACTTTTTCCCCGCAGCCTGTGAATGCAGCATGCGGCACTTTAGCAATTAGAATGAATAACAACCTGATTTCACCGTCAGAATATTATAGAGATGCTCGTCACATACCCAGTGCCACACACACACACACAGAGCCAACATGCCATCTGGCCAAATACCTGCTCTAACCTACTGAACTGCAGTGTCTCTTCCACCTCACAGTCTCACTGACTGCCTGTCTGTCTCTCTGGACAGAATCTGATTTCCTCACCATATGGCGTGCTGTCAGTGTGTTTGCGTAGCTCTGTGTTCAGTTGGATTAGAGCTGAGACAGCCAGTGTGTCACTGAGATCAAACCTGCATCACTTCTTAATAGTCCAAATCCCCTTTATGCATTTCCTGTAGTCAATAATTAACAAATAATAAGTTATGATCACTTTGTTGATACCAGACGGGTTGGTCTGAGTATTCTGAGATCCTTACTCGTAGCCATCTCTGGGGTTTAAAGAGAATGGTCTGAAAAAGAGAAAATATCTTGTGGGTGACAGATGTCTGGAAGAAAATGGCTTGTTGAGGTCAGAGGTCAGAGTGGAATGGGCAGATTGGTTGGAGATGATATAACAGCAAGAATAACTCAAATAACCATTCGTTATGCCGAGGTATGCCGAACACCATCTCTGGACGCACAGCACGGTTAACTCTGAGGCAGATGGGCTACGATAGCAGAGGACCACACGGGGTCCCACTCCTGTCAGCTAAGAACAGAAAACTGAGGCTACAAATCACACAGACTCACAAAAATTTTACAGTTGAAGATTAGAAAAATGTCTAATATTAGCTGCCATATCCAGATGGTCGGGTAGGAATGTGGTATAAACAACGTGAAAAACAGATCCATCATGCCGATTCGGGGCCCTTAGTACCAAATGAGCATCATTTAAACGCCGCAGCATAACCAAGTATTGTTGCTGACCATCTCCATCCTTTTATGATCACAGTGTAGCATCTTCTAATGGCTACTTCCAACAGGTTAATAGGCAAGACTACTTTATTCATAAGGCTCATTTGCTACAGAAAATACAAATAAAAGAAAAATAAATTAAGATTAATGTAGAGAAGTAAAAAATATCAATTTAGCTGCCAAAAGCACGGCCAAATATAACCGTGTCTACTATTGTCATAGTAGACACATGTCTCACATCTTCAGGGAGACTGTTCATGGTACTGAAATGCAGCATCTCCATGTTTAGTATCTGCAAACCACTAGGAGACCACTCCATCAGGTTTTCAGAGCCTGAGATGGTTCACATTATTGTTCTAGCATGTCAGAGACCTTGGTGCTAGACCCTGAAAGGACTTGTGAACAAGCAGAGGTGTTTTCAGTAAAGTGAAAGGAAGCCAGTGCAGATACTTGTTTCCTGTCTCTCATCAGGACTTAGATAGCAGCTATTTGAATCTACTGCAGTTGTCTTCCAGCTCCTTTAGAGAGGCCAGTAAACAGGACATTACTATTGTCTAAACTACCTCAGATAAATGTGTTAATTAGTCTTTCTAAGTCAAATTCAGATACTATTCCTTTGATTCCATAAAACACCATGTCAGAAAGCTCAAAACATCTCCAACTGGTTTCTTGAACATGACAATGAGTTCACTGCTGCACTCCAACAGTCACCAGATCTCAACCTTTGGGATGTGGTGGAACAGGAGACTCTCATCATGGATGTGCAGTCACTGTGATGCTATCATTTCAATATGGACCAAAATCTCAGAGGATGGTTTTCAACACCCTGTAAAATCAATTCCACAATCATAGTTCAGGCAGTCCTGGAGGCAAAAAGTGGGTCCAACCCTGTACGAACAAGACATACCTAATAAAGCGACCAGTGAGTGACATCGGGACGATGTGGTGAGAACAGCTAATCTCGCTTAGCATTTGTGAAAACAGCTTCCTGTATGAGAATTTTTATTATTTTTCAGGTGTTTGTTCTGTTAGTAACACTTTACACTCCAATCTGTCATTGCTCTCTGTTTCACTCTCTCTCTCTCTCTCACACACACACACACTCATTGGCCAGCTTTCAGTACTTACTGTAACAGTTACAATAAATCATCTCATTACAGTCTGCAAAACAAAAACATCAACACTTCCTGCTGCCGGCTGACTGAATGGCAGGTTTGTCTGAGGGGAGGTGGATGAAGGTGAGGAGGGTGTAGCTACTGTGAGCAGAGTAAACCTGTGATTTAGTGAAACTGATCCTGCTGTTGGACATCTGTCTGCTCCCTTCAGACCCCAGTCTACCACCGTCCGTTTACTGGTTTGATTTCATGTCAACCTGATTAGACGAAAATAAAGATCTTTTACATGTAGGTGAATATGGTCTGTACCTAGGACAATGTGAAGGGCTGCAGTAACAGGGTCTCTAACTCCATGAACTGAACAGGAAACCACATCTGTAGACCCTGTAATGAAAAAAAGGACATTGTAAAAAAAAAAAAAGCACATCACATGCCCAGATGCCTTCATGGTGTGGATGCATGAAATGCTCTCTCTGTCTCTTACCTGCAGGTATGATTCCAAGCGGCAGCACAGGTTTCACTGGGTTTTCTGGAGAATCTGCATCTAGCTGAGCTCTGAGAACCAGAGCGTGACACATCTCTGCCACGGATCCATCCCCACCAACGCACACCACACTAGTGGAAACACACTGGTGTCAGGACAGGTGGAGGCCAACAAATAAAAGCTAAAAACACATTTCTAAACTAAGTTGTCTTCTTCATGTCTGATGATGATCACACCCCCTATTAATTAAGACATTAAAATAAAATCACAATACGATGAGAGCCCATTCTCTTGTAATCTGAATCTAATTTGTTTGGAAGAAAATCCAGGTCTTGGGAGAAACGTAAGCAACTTAATGTCTTCGGCCAAAATTAGTTTTAGAAATTAAATTTAGCCAACGTTTTGAAGATCAATTAATCAGTTTGTTTCCCCTTCCCTTTAGAGGAGGGTTAATTAATCTCATATCTCTCATTCTTGCATGGACAGGAAAAGCCTCCAACACACTTTACTCATTCTTCAAATGGTTTCTAATTCCTTTGAAATGGGAGTCTGGAAAATGTAATCTTGAAATTAGATGATATCCACTTTCATTTTTTAGTCAATCCTAAAAATCTTCAGATGGTAGATCTTTAGATATTTCACATGGTCCATATCCCAGTTTTGGTGGATGTAGAGTTTTAATGTCTGGCAGGGTTTGTAGTTAAAACTTAGTATTTGTGGTTTTGGGATTATTTACTTTATACTCTCAAACAGAAGAATTACAGTGACAGACAGCTGGATAAACAGATCCATCAGCCACCAGCAAATAATGTTATTTTGTTCTTGCGCATGCATTCTTATTCAAACAATGACTTTATGCTGTTTCAGCCCCAGATTTAGAGCTTCACTAAGTAAATAATAAGGGCTGATCGGGCAACTTTGCCTGGTTCCCCATCCTAAGTTACATGAGTCGGACACAGCTCCAGTTACTTTCACTCTCACTATCAGGCTGTCATTTGTGATTTAACAGTTGCTATAAAAGACTGATAAAACCCATATTCCTCTAGTATTCTGTACAAAAACTTTCATTTTCACAACAAAAATACATCAGATGGCTTTACTTTAGGACCGCTAGAGAAACACTGGACAACAACTCATTTTAAGTAATCGACACTCATTCTTTATATTGAGTCTGAAGGTTTCCTCTGAATAAGTCTGAGATCAAATATGATAAAAGTTCTAAAATGATCTTACTAGAATCGGCTCCTACGCTGTGTGAATGTTATGGATTCAGGTTTTATGGAGGTGGAGGAGAGTTTTTGTTTGTGTTTTCTTAAACCAAAGAGAGAAGCTTCATCTTCAGAGTTTGGGTTTGCAGTAAATTAGAGACAAGCGGTCTCTGCCCACCCCCTCCTCTCCTTGTGGATGGGATTACCTGGGGCTCTGGTCGCCACGGTGACAGCCAGCCTAATTGGCAAATGTAGGTTTCAACCAAATCCTCACCAGTGTAGCTTCACACACACACACACACACGCATACACACAAAACATTCAGCAGCTAGCTTAGCAACGCAGAGCTAATCTTCTTTAAGCACATAAAGCTTTATGAGGGCTGAGCACAAAAGCTGCTTACACACACACACACACACACACTTGCACACACACATACACACAAACCCATGGATCATCATAGATAGCGTGATGAGAGTTTGATCAAGGCTTTAGTTATGTTTTTCTCTCAGGATCTTAACTTTTTGTCCACTTCATTAGCATTGCTACTATATTCACCTGATGGTGTTTCATCAAATCTGTGCAGACGTGTGTGTGTGTGTGCGTGTAATGTGTGTGTGATATCAGTCTGGGTAAGTGTGTTTTAGTGTCAGCCTCTGACAGAAAACTGCTGTTTGATTACATGGTTGACGGTGGCCGCTTATAGGAGGCTAATGCCATGATTTAAAACATGTTCAGCTTCATCTCATTTTACCTCTGAGCTAAATTTACCATTAACCCATCAAACACTACTTTTCTTCTTTTTTTTTACAAAGATCTTGTTTAGTCATGTAGTTTATTTCAATTTAATATTTTTGTCCATGATTTCAATCAGTCATCTTCCTGAAGCATTTTATCTTCATCCTGCAGTATCCTTAAAATACTAAAAAACCTGTCTTGTTTGTCCAAGACTCATTTATATCGAACAATGACCTCCACATATTAGAATAGGGAACATATTCTATAGGTTTAACATTTTTCTGTAAGAAGAGAAAACTATCCAAACAAGGTTTCGCTTCAAAATAAGACATAAGGTATGACAAAAAAACTAACCCATCAAATTCATCCAGTTTGCATTCCTTCATCACTGAGAGAGCGTGGCCTTTCCTTTCTGTTACTGCAGAGACAGACAGACAGGTAAAACAGAGAGAGAGGGGGGAAAGGGAGATGTAAGCAGATGGAGAGACATCGAAGTGGACAGAGATAAAGTGTTCATGCTTGTGTGTGGTCAGATGTACACAAGTGTGTGTTCGATAGCTGCCAAAAAAGAAAAAAAGTGGGACAACGGATATCATGCCATCTGCTGAGAGTAGGAAGAGGAGGAGTAGCCATGCGAATAAAAGAGAGGGGAGAAAACGACAGGAGAGAGAGGAGAAGAGGAAACAGGGAAGGAGAGGAGAGAGGAAGCCGCCTTCCTCTGTCACAACAGATGGGATAAGCTCCGCCTCCCGTCTCAGGTTACCTAGCGACCAAAAACGGCCATTAGCTGTGACCTTTGGACCTCCGTGCGCACACACAAACACAAAGATTTTTATATTGTCCTCTTTGATGCCCATAAAAATGAACTCTATGCAACAGTTTTATCGTGGTTAAACAGAGTTTTACTACATTAAGGTGACAAAAATGAATAAATAAAGCTGCTTTTCCGTATTTGCTGTTGGAAAGTAAACAGACGGACTGACCTGTGATGTCAGTGCGGATGTCAGCCATCTTGAAAAGAGGAGCCACATGTTCTCTGTAGATGTGCACGGCCTCTTTCTTGTGGCTGCTAGGGTTGATGAACACCTTCAGATACCTGGGACGACTGCTGAACCCTGCACACACGCAAACATCTCCATCGTAAAAGAATAGAAAGAATTGTCTGCCTCCAGCCATGCAGGCATCACATCTCTTAAATCTGAAATCCCAGCATAGTCGGCCCAGGCCTCACTGGGGAAACAGCAGAGTCCAGTTCAGATGAAGCAGCCATTGGCCTGTTATAACATACAGGTTCAGATACAGCATGTGGAAGTGACCGTATATAGGCAGTTTCTTTTGAGACAGTATTTGCTGATGTGTTTTGAGCCACAAAGAAGACAAATTGCTTTCCTGATGAGCTTTCCAATGTTGGGGGATAATTACACATTTGACCCAGCTACTGTAAGGTAGCTTTCATAAGAGGTTCATTTTACATTAAGCTGTAAGTGTCACCTGCCATAATATGGACTAAAACACCAAACTAAAGAGGAAATCCAAACTGTTGCCATTGCAATGAAACAAAACAGAACTTCTTTTGAACATAAAGCAGGGACACACAAATTTAAGGTTGGACTGACTACTGAAAGCAATGGTGACATCAACAAGGAAACTGGAATATAAAGACCTGGTAGGTGCATTGCTTAAAGAGAAAAACTAGAACTTGGGGTGCACCAAATATTCGGACACCAAATATATTCGACCGAATAGTGCAAAAAAAAACAACATTCAGAAGAGTGAGTTAAAAGCAAGGCTGAAGAGTGGCTGTGACGCAATCAAACAGCGTGCAGTGACGAGGTGACCTGGCGCCAGGTTAAATGCCTGCAGTGTGGTGATTTTTCAAAGTATTGGAGAAATGCACTTCAATCTATTTTTTTTTTCTATGCATGTTTTCTTTGAAGGCCTAACTAAATGTGCTTTTTTGAAAAGCAAAGGCTGCTGGAATATTTACAAATTCCAGAATATACTCAATAAATACTTACTTTGATTGAAAAATGTCTACAAATTTATTCTAGGCTTTTTCAAACTGTGTTTCAAATAGAATAGAAACTTAGCCTTTTTAAATGTTTAAAAATAGTGTAAAAACTGAACCACATTTAATATTCAATATTCGGCCAAGCATTTTAATGTTATCTGGCTTCGGCTGCAAATTCATTGTCATTTCAGTGAAACCGTAACTAGAACCTACTAAGAAAAACCTACTGGAGATGTGAATGTGGCGTGTTATTCATGAACCTTTGCATCTTCAACATTGGTTGATACTGAAAGTGTGTGTGTGGTTTAATAGTATCAACTCCAAAATACACACAAACACAGACCCCCTGAACAGCTCATCATTAGGCAGATTTAGAGACCGCATTATGAATCCCCATAGACTGTCTCAGATCAATACACACACACCAGCTCCATTATCCAGCTCATGGCAATAATCTGCTCCCAAAAGGCTGTGACCTCGCCCTGCTAATGACCCCGCATGCAAACACAAAGTGCACCTCCTACCATCACTCCACCCTATGGTTCGGTCCAGGTTCTCTAGAGATCCTGCAAAGAGCCACCCGACACCTCCAACACACTTCACTCCACTGGACCCCCACCTCTCCATCCCGCTGTCACCCCCAAAAACACAGTTTCACCCACCTGCTGCAATTACTGAGCGGGAACCTGAATAGAAAGCGATTTTCTACTGGGGTTAACAAGTGTGGGAGGTTTAGGAATCGTAAGATGAAAATTATTTTCTGTCCCCCAAATGCAAAAATGTGTAATATGCTGTCAATTCTAAATGTGAAGACACAAAACATTAAACAGTATTTAGGACGCTTTTGCTGGAAAAAAATATATTTTTTATTACTGCAGTTCAGGAAAGACACATTTTCATCCGCATGTTGGAGAGACAGTGGACCCCCTGAGGCAAATCAATTTTACATCTTCTAGTCTTGTTCAGTATTGTTTCCTTTTTGACAGGAAGTGTATAAAGTTGTGGGATCAATATATAAGATTGATGTTGCAATTTATATCTCTACACTTAGTAACTCTCCCAGCAGTAAATAAAAAAAACCCAGGAAAAACTGTGATGGATGATTGGATTGAATAAACTCATGATATATGCATGATTCAAAGAAAAACTTTTGCTTTAATAATAAAGATGGATTATAGTATTTTCAGTAAAACTATCCTTTATTTAATACTAAGTTTTATGTCCTTCCCTATTCTTTTTTTCTAGTATTTAAAGGAAAATGACTCTCTTTTTTAACCTGGGGTTTGTTTTCATCTTTCCTTTCATACATGTAAGTGATGGAGAAAGGAATTTTCAAGATAGCAGCACATCTAATGATAAGTATCGGGAAACTGTTCCTGTGTTCATCCTAAAAACATGCTTTTTTTTTTACACTGAACTGCTCTGATAGTCTCAACGAGTGTACGACAACATATTAGATAGGAAAAATTTATTAAAGTATCTGTATTAGATGGCGATCACTATGTTTTGGTGCCTGTGTCCTGGTGTCGGTGTCCCGATCTCATGGGATTATTCCAAAATCGCGTGATAACTCGCATCAAAACACTGTTGACAGATTCCACTATCTGACACCAAATGATAGAAATCGCCAGGTAATAGAGATACTTTTGTTCATTTCTCCTCTCTTGTCAGACACTTGTTGAGAATATCAGAGCACTTCAGTGTAGAAAAAAAGCATGTTTTTATGGCAAACTTGGAGCCTGTTTCCCGATAGCCTACTTATCATTAGCTGTGCTGCTAGCTACCCGGCTAAACAGGGGCGTTTCTAGAGGGCCCCCCCCCCCAAAATTTGATTGTTCCCTCAAGTGCCACCCCAAGAATAAATGATCAAATATTCAGTGTCAACTCACTGTTACATAGTAAACCTTAGATATCCAATTACAAGCAAATGAAGCA